>JASANA010011812.1:0-61023 GCA_030248095.1 Ptycholaimellus sp. GST1_10 | reverse complement strand
GTTGTATGTGTTTTATGAAATTATGCATAAAGTTGCTGAAAAAATACTAAACTCGCGAAAATTAGCCTGGCCTTTATGTGCTGTTATGCGGCTTGATTAAGTTGCGGCTAATCAAAGTGTGAATTGTTTTCCGAATGATCTTTTCAAATCGCAGGATAAAATAAAGGCAAAGAACCATGAAGCGATGAAGAAAAAGAAATTCGGTAGCCGTAGCAAGCCTAGAGAACTGGGCTGAGGTGTTGCCTAGCAACGGGCACAAATACACACCTTTCTCTCTACTCACCCTCCATCTTTGCCATCCAGCAGTCTGCACGGAGACAGAAGGATGAGCGAAGACGTTCGCGTGCTCAAAATACTCGGCCTCAGCTCGGAGATCCTCGGCCTTCAGCTGAAGGCTAGTCGACTGGGCAGTGCTCAGCTGAGTCCACTCAACGCCTTCCTGGATGACGCCAACACCACTCTTCTGCTTATCGTCAAGCACAAGGATGCCGCCGCTTTCACCAATCAGGTCTCTTCATCCATTCCAGCTTGGCCAGGGCTGACACTAGAGGCGATGTGCAGATTGGGGGACAACTGAAAGGGGCAGGGCTGGTGTTCTACAAGAGTCGCGCGGAGCCCGTCACGCCGGATAACTACGAAAGTCTCGTTGCCATGCTCAGCCTTACTCCCGGCTCCACCGCCAATGCACTCTTCCATTCCATTCAGAAAGTCTACGCACCTGCCATCATCAAGGTTCAGTCATTGCTCTTGTGGCACTCACAGCCAACCACATTTGTTGTCATATTGAGGGTGGCGGATCAGATCCAAAGCTGGCGAGCCTGGTGAAAGACCTAGAAGCTGGCCTCGGGACAAGGTTCTCGCAGTTCCTTCATTCGTTAAGAAGCAACGGAAAGGAATGGTTGTGAGGCTGGAAAAGAGAGCTGGCAAGGCAGCGGCGGAGGAGGGTGAAAAGATGGGTGGAGTGTTGGCACCGTGGGACGAGCTGGCAGTATGGGAGTCGGGACGGGATGAGCGAGCACTGCGTTTTGCCTCCATCCTCAGAAGTCTCTCCCCTCCTACTCACATAGGCAGACAGGCTTCCTAAAGGCAGTGTTTGTTCGAGATCCGGTGAAAGAGCTGCGAGAGGTGGTGGAGGGAGGCGGTGGTGGTCTGAGCGAGGCAGGGGCGGCGCTGGAGGGACTGGCGGACGGACTGGAGGAGCTGTGGCGGGCAGAGGGTGAGCCGCCGTACCCAGAAGCTCGCATGGCCCACCTCATGGACACCGTGGGTGACGTGGTCGCCAAATTTACCGCGGACCAGCTTTCCCAGCTGGACCTCTTCGGCTCGCCTGAAGGTTGCTTGCCTTCTAAGGAAGAAGCAGAGGTTTCTAGGAGGTGGAGAACTAAAGAAGAGCCGATTGTCAGGACTGGAAGGGCTGAAGAAAGGGCGAGCGTTGTGTGAGCAGTGGACTGCTAATGTGAAGGCGCTCAGCGGCCAACTCTGGAAGCGCCTTCCAACGCACCAGTGGAGCGGCCCGCCTGCCACCATGCCTTATTTGGAAGGATTCAAGCATCGACTGGATGAGGTTTTAGCATTTGTCCCAGCCTTCTCTATGAGAAGAAAATCGCTGGCAGGTGATCGGCGTGCGAAAAGTGTTGGAGCACTTGAACAGCCTGAACAGGGATGCAGAGGTCTCTGATCCAAGACACAGCCCCGCTACATCCGTCTTCGCCGGCTTCAACCCTCTCCACTACAACCCATACACTGGTCTTTCTTCCCCAACTTCCCCTCCCTTTCTGGAGCAAGAGGCGTGGTGTTGGAGAAGCAGCGTGGCAGGGGCGCCTGGCCCAGTTCGAGCGAGCCATCCAGCCGCTGGCCGCCCGGATCCTCCCCGATCTCAAGGCCCGCTTCCGCCAGAAGGACTTGGACTCTGCACAGGCAGCCCCAACTGCTCCCCATCCCTCCCCATTCTCCTCCTCCCAGCTCTCAGTGCTCTTTCAGCGTCTTCGGCAGTTTGAGAAGTACGCGGAGCTCATCAAGCGCCCCTCCATCAGTGCCCAGCTGGTCAGCGAGCGGTGAGGAAGGGGGGGGGGCAGAGAAGGAGGATGAAGGAGAGGAGAAGAGGATGAAGGGAGCTGTTGCTGAGCGAGCTGCGCAGCCAGCTGGGCGCCATGAAGGCGGAGTTCCAGCGGCGGAGTGCCAAGGGGGACTTCCCGCCCGGCAAGCACGTCCCAGAGCTCGTCGCCGCCGTCCTCTGGCTACGCCAGCAGGAGGCTCGTCTGGAGGCCAACATTCGCATGGCTCGCAGCCTACTCAGCGATCTCGTCTCTTTCAATCTCCGTCTATCCTCCTCCTCAAGAGTATTTCGATTGGAGGGCCAGTTGGGCCAGTACGAGGCGGAGGCGGGTGGGCTGGTGGAGGAGATGAAGGGAGCACGACAGGAGTCCTTCGACGCCTGGTGCCGTGACCTGATCGCAGCCATCGCGGACTCCTCGGACCCCATCGGTCTGGAGACTAGCGGGAAGCTGATGGAGCTGGAGGCCAAACGCGGCCAACTCAGAGTCAACTACTCCGATCGCCTCGTACGACTTCTCACTGAGGTTCACTTCTCTCCAACTCTCACCCACCCCCATCTCAATTTCCTCTATTCAACTGCTTCAGGTACGCCAATTGACTGGCCTGGGCTACGTGATTCCGGCCAAGATTCTCCACTGCGCCAACACCGCTGCTCGCTTCTATCGCCACGCCATTCTCTTGAAACAGGTGATTTGAGGAGAGCCAAATGAGGGTTGGAGTGAGGGGAGATGGATGGTTGAAGGTGGCGCACTTCTACAACACGATCGATCAGCAGATGCTGCCCTCGCAGCAGGCCCTCATGCTGGACTCCGCCCTTGCCTTCGAGAAGCTTGTGAAGAGCCCCAAGGGCAAAGCCGGCGATGCCTCTGCCTTCCAAGTACCCCTCCACCTATCCCTTCCTCCTCAAATGTCATGCAATGTCATCTGAAGGTGAGCTGGGACAACCCGAAAGAGCTGGAGAACTACGTCCATCGTCTCCAACTAGCCGCCGAAAAACTGACAACCCAGAATCGCCGCCTCCGTAGAGCTCATCAACAGATCAACGAAAAGGTAAAACCGATTCTCACTTCTTGCGCCATTTTTAGGCTCCAACATTGTTCTAGGTACTTAGCCTGATGAACATCGATTTGCTAAAGCATCAGCAAAAGTGGAAGGACACGATGACTGCAATTCGCGAAGTTTTTAAGGTCATCCGAAATGCATCGATGCAATCCAGCTCAAAGTGATGGAAGGTTTTGAAGGACGTAGAAGGAGAAGGGTTCAACCCGGCGAACATGAAACCCTGGAAGGCGCACTGGGATCGCCAACTCTACAAATCTTTAGAGCACCAGTACCAGCTTGGTCTCGAGTCCCTCTCCTCCCAGATTTCCGAAATCACCGTCGAGCTCACTTTCAAGTTCTTCCACTTTACCACCCAATTCATCCATTGAATTACTTACATTTACAGACAACAGAAACTACAGTTCCGGCCACCTTTGGAAGAAATACAGGCAAAGTATTATCGAGAACTAAAAAAGTTCATTTCCATACCGAACAACTTCAAGGTAGAGTTTAGTACCAAAAGGAATAAGGGAACTAAATAGGAGGGTTTTTGAGGGGGTGCATGAAACGCTGCAGGAGAATTCCATCTTCTCCGTCATGATCGAGCGGAATGCAGAGCGCTTCGATTCCGTCTACCAAAAGGCGGACCAGCTGTTCAAGCAACTGCGGGATGTCAAGGCCCAGTTTGCGGTCTGCTTTAACCCGATTGAGGAGGCTAAGCAGAAAGTGGGATGATGTTGGCAGGAGTGGGTGGTGCTGGGTCAGGTGGACATGGAGGCCGTGGTGGAGGAGAACTTCCGCACCGTCGCCGACTGGGAGGCTGCCTTCAAGAGCATCAAACTCCGCGGCCGCGATGCCGAGAAACTCCCCAAGTCACACCCTGTCCATGTTCTGTCCATGAGCTAAGATAGATGAGTGCAGTGAGATGAAAGTGGACTGCGTGAATGTGCTGACGGGGCCGGTGAAGGCGGGGATCGGGGACTTGCTGGAGCGCCTGCACGAGTCCCTCATCTTCACCCTCCGCCACTCCGTCACCAGCCACATCCACCACGTCGGCGCCTTCGTCAACGACGCCATCGCTAAACTGTCCACCCGCCCTCAAAGCGTTGCCGAAGTCACCGATGCCAACAGCGCACACCACGCCTTCAAGAAGGAGAAGCCCAAGGCTAGCCAGAGAAGAGAGGAGGGGAGGGGCGGTGATCCTGAAAGGGAGAGGACTGTAGCTGGGGCCAGAGATGAAAGAGGCTGCGGCGAAGAACAAGTTGCTGCGTACTGTGGCAGGGAGTGGTGTGGAGGCGTGGGCTGGGATGGAGCAGCAGTGGGAGCAATTCCTCCTCATGCTCGACTCCCATCAACTCATGATCAAGGAACAGGTACCCCCGCTCTCCTTTCCATCCCCCCCCCCCCCGCCTACAAGAAGAACTTCAGGTGGAGGTACTGAAGCAAGGCTTCTCTGGCAAGGCGGATAATTTCCAGCGAGAAGTGGAGAAGTTTGCTGCTAGGTTTCGTCTTTCCCAGGCTGTGCCTTCGTGGAGTTTAGTTCGGAAAAGGAAGGGTTGAAGGTGGCACCAGCTGAAACCGAAGCAGGACAATCTAGGGAGCGATAGGAAGGCGGTGATGGAGGCCATCGAGTTCTTAAAGGACCGCCGTCAGGCCTTCGACGAACTAGAGGCTGAGGCCAAGGCCATCAAGCTACGCATCTCCTTTGGAGTAGTGAAAGAGGGAAAGGTGAGGGTGTTGGAAGGGAGGAGTCGGAGAGGCTGGAGGTAGGGATGCCGGAGTTCCCGTTGCTGGTGGAGGTAGGCGAGGATCTGGCTTCCATGGAGGCCAACTGGCTCCTCTACGAAGAGTTCAATGCTGGCCTTGAAGACCTGGCCAAGGAGGACTGGATCTCATTCCGGTTTCCACATCCCCTTCTCACACCATTTGCGAGCATAAGCAATGTATTTGAGAAGCAAGACGTACCTGTTCGAAGAGTTCCTCAACAGCTGGGCTGAGAAGCTGAAGGCAGGGCAGGCCACTCACATGAGCCTGCGCCTTCAGCAGGACATTGACCGCTACAAAGTATTAACCACACATTTCCTATCAAGGCTGTGGGAGAAAGGGTGATGGCTGGCAGGAATTGGTGCCGGTGCTGAAGTACGCGCGTGGTGAGTTTCTGTCGGCGGACCACTGGCTGGAGGTCTTCCGCATGCTGGGCATCCCACGGGGCATGAGCCTGGAGAAGCTGGTCTTCGGGGACCTCATCGCCGTGGCCGACGCCATCGTGGCCCAGGCCGCCGCCCTCAAGGAGCTCAACGCCCGCGCCCAGGGAGAAGTCACCATTCGGTACTCTACCTCTAGCCTGTCCCTGAAAGGCAACGGAAGATTCTCAGGGAGGCGATACGAGAACTGGAGCTGTGGGGTGCGTCGGCGGTGTTCAGCCTGGCAGACTACCAGGACACGAACGGGAAAACCCTCCAGGTCATCAAGGACTGGAAGGATGTCGTCAATCAGGTCGGCGACCAGCAGGCACTCCTTCAGTCCCTCAAGGACTCTCCCTACTACCACCTTTTCACCGACAAGGTTCCCGCCGCTCCTCATCCACAGCTCAGCCTGAAGCCAACCGTGTAGGCGGGTATCTGGGAGACGCGTCTGGGCGATCTGGACGAGTTCCTGCATTGGCTGAACCAGATCCAGCGTAAGTGGGTGTACCTGGAGCCGATCTTCGGCCGTGGGGCGCTGCCGTCGGAGGCGGGGCGTTTCAGCCGCGTGGACTCCGAGTTCCGCGCCATCCTCGCTGACGTGGCCCGGGACCCACGCGTCGTGAGCCTCGCCGCCCGCCCCGCCCTCCGCTCTACTCTCAACCAGCTCCTCGACCAGCTACAGCGATGCCAGAAGGCCCTCAATCAGTTCCTAGAGGTCTCCTGCTCCTTTGCTGCTTTTCACTTTGGATGAGAGAGGAAATGGCGGGGGACAGGAGAAGAGACAGGCTTTCCCCCGCTTCTACTTCCTGGGCGATGACGATTTGCTGGAGATTTTGGGCCAGAGCACCAATCCTACGGTCATACAATCACACCTCAAGAAGCTCTTCCAGGTGACCATCAACCGCGTGACTATTGGAAATAGGGCGTTAATTTGCAGGGCATATCGCAAGTCCAGTTCGACGATGACAAGAAGCACATCAAGGGCATGGTCTCACAGGATGGTGAGCTCGTCCCTCTGCGAAAGCCTGTCAAGGTCATGCCTGAGGTCGAGGTATGGACGCATTGCTTTTCTCACCGACAAACTGAAGCATGGAAGATTTTTTCCACAGAGGTGGCTGGAAGAACTGTCGCGGGAAATGAAGGGTACACTGAAAGCAGAGCTGGAAGGCTGCTTGGAGGCTGCGGAGCACAATCTGGATCCTGCCAAGTTCCCCTCCCAGGTCATAGTCAGACGGAGTGAGCGAAGGGAAAAGCTGAGGGGAGAGAAAGAGAAGCTGGCAGGTGCTGTGCCTGTCGGAGCAGATCCGGTTCACGAAGCAAGCCGAGGCCGCCATCAACAACAAGAACCTGGCCAACCTCCTGAGGGAGTTGAAAGAGCAGCTGGAGGCCTACACCAACGTTCAGCCACCCAACCGCCTCCTACAACTCAAGCTCAACGCCCTCGTCCTCGACCTTGTTCATCATATCGATGTACCTACTATCTACTCCCTCCCTTTCTCAGCTGAAGCCTACACAATGCGCCTGGCAGGTGGTGGAGCAACTGATATCGCAGAACGTTAACAGCCTTCAAGATTGGGTGTGGCAAAAACAGCTGCGCTTCTACCTTCGACCGGTAAACGCCCTTCTAGATAGGATAATTTGAGAAAATAGGATTAAATTGGAGTCTGACCGGACGGCCATTGGGCGGATGGTGGACGCGGAATTTAACTACACCTACGAGTACCAGGGCAATGCCCCCAAGCTCGTCCATACCCCGCTCACCGACAAATGCTACCTCACTCTCACCCAAGGCACGCACCATTTGTCCACTCCATCGCCTCCATCGTACCGAAATCCTCTGCAGCTATGCGGATGGGCTTGGGCGGGAATCCTTACGGACCAGCGGGAACGGGGAAAACGGAGAGCGTGAAGGCTCTCGGAGCTCAGCTGGGACGTCAGGTCCTCGTCTTCAACTGTGATGAGGGGATCGACGTACACTCGATGGGACGAATCTTCACCGGCATCATCAAGGCATCCATCCATCAATCACCCAGCCAAGGTCATGTAAAATTAGACGAGGATGGGGTTTGCAGTGCGGTGCTTGGGGCTGCTTCGATGAGTTCAATCGTCTGGACGAGGCCGTGCTGTCAGCCGTCTCCATGCAGATTCAGACCATCCAGGATGCTCTCAAAGACCATGCCAAAACCTGCAACCTCCTCGGAAAGACCATTGACATGGTTTCATCTCATCGCCTCCTTCCCAATTCATTTGTGGTAGACAACTGTTTTAGGATCTTGACTCTGGGATCTTCATCACACTGAACCCAGCGGGGAAGGGATACGGTGGGCGACAGAAACTCCCCGACAACCTCAAGCAGCTTTTCCGCCCTGTCGCCATGACGCGACCCGGTATGCCTCCTCCGCCTCTTCTACCTCATTCACTCTCCAACTCATCCCTTCCAGATAACGAGCTCATCGCCGAAACGCTCCTCTTCGCCGAAGGCTTCAAAGAGGCCAAAAGCGTCGGCCGAAAACTCGTGGAAATATTCAATCTCTCCAGGTTTGTCTTCTTGGCCTTCATTGAGCACATGTCATCCATCAACTGCATCTTTCCAGACAGCTACTAAGCAAGCAGCAGCACTATGACTGGGGCCTAAGGGCACTGAAGACCGTGCTGCGAGGTTGCGGGGATTTGCTGCATGCCGCCAGGAAGGAGGCCCAGGATAAGCCCCCAAATGAATCCCAACTCGTCGTTCAGGTGCCCCTAGCCCTAATGCGCTCCCTGGAATTGTGTTTGTTCGTTTGAGGCAGTGCGACTGAACACGCTGTCAAAGCTGACGTTCGCGGACAGTGGCCGCTTCGATGCCTTGGTGAAGGACGTCTTTCCCGACATGGCCTTGGATGACATTGTATTCGAAAAGCTCAGAGTCGCTCTCCAACAGGCTGCCGAGGAGGCCAACATTCACCTCACCCAAAACCAGGAACGCAAGGTTAGCCTTCCTGGAGAGTGATAAGGGGAAGAGAAGGCTTGCTTAAAAGGCTTTTCAACTCTACGAGCAGCTGCGCCAGCGCATGGGTGTGGTGATAGTGGGGCCGAGTGGCTCAGGAAAGTCCCTTCTTTGGCGCCTCCTGCGTCAGGCTATGATCAAAACTGGCCAAGAGGTGCCTTCAGACCACAGCTATCCCCAACTCCCATCTAGCAAAGAACAAATAGGTGAAAATCTACACCATCAACCCGAAGGCAATTCACCGGAGCAAACTGCTGGGCGAAATGGACGTGGACACGCGGGAATGGAGCGACGGCGTTCTCACACAAAGCGCCAGAGAGGCTTGTTCATATTGCCATTGAGTACGTATGAGAGAAAGAAGGAAGTGAAGGTGGTGAAAGAACCGATGGAGGTCCAGTCGTGGATCATCTGTGACGGGGACGTGGACCCTGAATGGATCGAGAGCTTGAACTCCGTCTTGGATGATAATCACCTCCTCACCATGCCAAGCGGTAACCCCTTGCCACAGCTTCTTTCTCTCTGTCAAGCTCAATCCATACTAGGTGAACGAATACAATTCGGACCAAACGTGAACTTCCTGTTCGAAACGCACGATCTGAGCTCTGCCTCTCCTGCCACAGTTTCCCGAATGGGAATGATTTTCCTCTCCGACGAAGACGTTGCCATTCCCAACCTACTCCAAGCCTGGCTTCTTACTCTTCAACCTGACGTTTATTATCCACTGGCTCCTTTTCCAAAATCATCAGATCGCTATTTCTTAGGCGCGGGAAAAGATGGCAGGCTGGATGGAGGAATATTTCCAGAAGGCCATCGCCTTCGTCCTCGCTAAGAACGACCTCATTGTCAACCAAAGCCTTGTGGGACTGGTGCACAGCTATCCCAACCTTTCTTTTCTCTGCCCAAGAAGACTAAATATGTAGGTGCATTCGGGGCTATCGCATCTGAAAGAGGCGGAGAGGCCGCTGGAATTCCTGCTGGCGCTTATCCGGGGTTTCGGCGCCAACATGAGCGAGAAGGGTCGCGGAGAGCTGGCTCAAGAAATTCTCTCCTGGGCCGGCGCCTCTGCGCCAGGTTTTTCCTGCCCCTTCTGCCCTGCCGCAGATTTCAACGATTCAATGGGCAATGACGCTAGATCCACGCCAGCCCGCCAACTTGGCCTACAATGCAAAGACGGACACCCTGATGACCTTCTCTGACGAACTGGGCAAGGGCATCCGAATGGAAGAGCTCAAGGTATCCTGAACCCTCAGCCTCACTCAGGCTGGAGAGAGAAGAGGAGAAGGTTTGAGGGGAGTGAGATGCCGGTGGTGCAGACGGGGAGCGTGCAGTCGAACATGGCACTCTTTCTGCCCTGGCTTCGAGAAGGCACTCGCCAGCCCTTCATCATCGTCGGACCCCAAGGCTCCGGCAAGGTCAACCCAGCACTCTCCTTATTACTCCCGCCCTGCTTACAGAAGGAGGTTGTAGGGGAGCCTGCTGAGAGCAGCCTTCAGCCAGCTGCGAGGCACATCCGTGGCCACGCTCTACTGCAGCGCACAGACTCGCCCTGAACACGTCCTCCAGAAGCTCGCCCAGAGCTGTGTCCAAGTGTCCGCCAACTACGGACGCGTTTACCGCCCCAAGGTACTCTGCCTACCCTCCTTTCAACACTCCTTCTCACACCATCACCTCCTTAAGGACTGTGAGCATTTGGTGCTCTACCTGAAGGACGTGAACCTGCCCAAACCGGACAAGTGGGGCACCTGCCAGCTCATTGCTTTCCTCCAGCAGGTGATGCTGACTGAGTGAGTGAGGATGAGGTTGATGCTATGGGTGTATAGGTGTTGACCTATGGGGGCTACTACGACGACAACATCGAGTGGGTGGGGCTGGAGGGCATTCAGATCGTGGCCTCCATGAGTGGCGTCGGCAATCCTGGCCGTCATCCCCTCAGCCCCCGTCTCACCTCCATCCTCCGCATCTGCAACATATCGTCCAAACCCTTACCCCTTTTCTGCCACATCAAAATATCCACCTTCATGCAGTGCACCACCTGCTGAAGAACTCTGCAGCATCTACACCGCCTTCCTTCAGCCCATCCTTGACTCCAAGTTTCAGGGTCACAGCTCTGTTTGGTCCAGGTTTTGGGGACTGCAATGCACTTTAGAGGGCCGAAAGTAACTGGAATGCAGCCCAACAAAGGCAAGCCAGCTCGCGTCGACGATGGTTCGTCTCTACGAGGAGGTGCGGACGAAGTTCAAGGCGGACGACTATGGACACTACCTTTTCACTCCTCGCAACCTCACCTCCTGGGCACTCAGCCTACACCGCTACGACCTTCAGCATGCGTCAACTTCTACCCTTTCCAGCTTGCTTAAAGGAAATGGGTGGTAAATTGCTTTGAGGGGCGACGAAGGGGTGCTGGAAGCGGTGGCCTACGAGGCGATGCGAATGTTCCGCGATCGAATGGTAGGCAAAGAGCACCGCAGCGACTTCGACAACATTCTCTCCACCGTCTTCCGGGCCCAGTGGAACAAGGAGCCTCCTTCCCCTCACAACCTCGTACCCCAGCCTCATTCCCCTTCCACCACCAACCTCCACCCCCATCACCTTGCAGTACTACGCCACGTTTGCCCACAGCAGCGGCTGTGCTCCGGGGGCCCCGCTGCCGGCCTTCGGGAAGCCGTTGGCTCGCTCCCCGCCCAACGACTTCGCCGCTCAGCTTGCAGTTGCCGCTAACCGATTCTGTTCCCGCTTTGAGGAAGGGGTGGGGATGGAGGGGAGGGTTGGGTGGTGTTTGAGCGCATGACGTGCGAGAGACGAGTCAGCTGGTGTTCACGGAGGCGGCGGAGTTGGCGGCGCGTGTGGACCGCGTCATCTCAGCACCCGGCGGCAGCCTGCTCATGGCTGGGCGGGCGGGGGTGGGCCGGAGAGCTGCTGTCGGGGTTCCTCCATCTTTCTCTTCCCAGCCATCTCACCAGTTCAACGCCCACTGCAAATACTGCAGATCATGGCCAATATGCACGGAATGACTATCATCACACCCAAAATCACTCGAGACTACAACCTCAAGGCCTTCAAAGGCGAGCTGAAGCAGGTCTGGCCTTCAACGCAGTAGCCAGAGGGAGGGAACAGATTAAATGTTTAAGGCAATGCAACGGGCGGGCATAGAAGGAGAGCAGGTGGTTCTCATTCTGGAAGACTTCCAGTTCGTGGAAACCACTTTCATGGAGCTTGTCAATTCACTTCTCGCAGCCGGCGAAGTTCAATCATTTCCTCACCTATCTACCTTCATCCCTATCTTCACTGCCTCCCTATTTAGGTTCCCGGCCTTTACAGAGCCGAAGAGCTGGAGCCAATGCTTGCTCCACTGCGAGATGCTGCCAACCAAGACTCCCATCAAGGCACCCTCTACAGCTACTTCGCCAAATGTTCTTTCGTCCCCATCCCAGGCGGCTGCCGAAAGCCGTTTTCTTCAGGCATCAAGCGCAACCTGCATGTGGCGCTGATAATGGACGCGAGTCATCCGGAGTTCTCCAT
This sequence comes from Ptycholaimellus sp. GST1_10, assembly GCA_030248095.1. Classification (NCBI taxonomy): domain Eukaryota; kingdom Metazoa; phylum Nematoda; class Chromadorea; order Chromadorida; family Chromadoridae; genus Ptycholaimellus; species Ptycholaimellus sp. GST1_10. Next base: position 49,236 of record JASANA010011812.1, on the reverse strand, counting down.
CCACTGCGACTCCAACCCGGCCTTCTACAACGAGTGCAGCGTGGTCTGGCTGGAACGCTGGTCCAGAGACTCACTCACCGCCATTCCTCCCCTTCTCATAGCCGCCGAGTACCCCGCCCTACAACTTCAAGGCTTCCTCTTCTCTACTCAGGAAGGGAGAATAAGGGAAAGATGTGTTTAGGTGAGTCAGAGCTGTGGCAGGAGTTGGTGTCGGTGTACGAGCGGAGTCCTCCGTGGGCGGCGGGGCCGGGGAAGTACCTGGCCTTCCTCCGCACCTTCGCCTCCGTCTACGCAGCGAAGAAGGGAAGCGTGGAGGGAAAGCTGGCACACCTCCGTGCCGGCGTTTCCAAGCTAAGCGAGGCCAAGGAACTCGTCGCCCGTCTCAAGGAGAAGGCCGGCAAGAGCCAGAAGGTGGCGATGAAGCCTAGCAGAGAGCCTAGCCTAAAACAGGGATGGGCTGCAGATCCTAGCAGAGAAACAAGGAGAAGCGGACAAGGCTTTGGCAGCCATAACAGCCAGCATGACATCCGCCTCTGGCCAGAAGGACGAGATGACTGTGCTCAAGGCTGACGCAGAGAAGGAGAATGCTCGCATTGAGGAGCAGAAGAAGGTTCATCAAACTTCTACCCTTTTTATTGGTAAGAGATAGGAGATTGTAGGTAATCGAAGTGCAACTGTCGGAGGTGGAGCCAGCAATTCAGGAGGCCAAAGCTGCCGTGAAGGGCATCAAGAGCGAAGCGCTGAGTGAAATTAGGAGGTCTTTTTAGCTCCCTTCTCCTAGTTGAAGTGAAGAATAAGTTTTGCAGTCTTCGTGCACCGCCGGAAGTAATTCGGGACATCCTAGAGGGGGTGCTGCAATTCTTTGGCATCTTCGACAGCAGCTTCAACGCAATGCGACAGTACTGCTTCTTCTCCTCACTGCTCTCAGTGCAGTTGACCCCTTTGAGGTTCTTGGCAAAGAGCGGAGTGAAGGAGGAAATCATCAACTTTGACGCACACCGCATTACTCCGCAGGCCCGCAAGAGCGTGGCCGAACTGGTGAAGAAGAAGGCAGCTTCATTCGACCCCGCGGTCTGTTTCCTTGCCGTCATCATAGAAAGTGCGTGAGTGAGGTAGTTGGGGGTATTGAGAACGCGAAGCGAGCCAGCCAGGCAGCAGCGCCGTTGGCCTCGTGGGTGAAGGCAAATCTGGCCTACGCCGCGATCCTGGAGAAGATCTCCCCGCTGGAGAACGAGAAGGCCCGCCTGGGCAAGAACCTGTCCAAGGCGGAGAAGGCGATGGAAAAGCTATCCAAGGAGCTGGCGAGTGTGGACGAGAAGGTGGCGGGGCTGCGGGCCCAGTTCGAGCAGTCCACCAAGGAGGCCACCGAGATCAAGCTCGGCCTGGAGAAGGAGGAGGAGACCCTCCGAGTGGCCGCCACCCTCGTGGAACGCCTCGGCGGCGAGTTCGCCCGCTGGAGCCAGCAGATGGCCGATCTGGAGGCATCCCTGGCCAGTCTCCCTGCTCACTCCCTCCTCGCTGCCGCCGCCATCACCTTCCTACCCGCCGCTCCGGAGGCTACTCGCAGGGCCAGTCTTCAGGTCCCATTCTATTTACCCTAGCTTTCCTCTCTTGCATAGATGAGGAAGGGTGCAGACGTGGACGGAGGTGATGGGGCAGTCGAACCAGAGCTTCCAGCTGCCCAGTTTCCTGTCCAGCGAGACGGAGCAGCTGTTCTGGAAGACGGAGGGGCTGCCGGGGGATGCGCTGAGTGTGGAGAATGCTGTGGTGCTGCTGAACGCGGACGCTGCCGCGGGCACGCCGCTGCTCATCGACCCCTCCGGACAGGCCATTGCCTGGCTCAAGAACCATTTCAAGGAGCGCAAGCTCGATGTCGTCAATCTAGCCGTGCCCAGCCGCTTTGCTTTGACATGGAGGGAATGGAGAGGGCGTTGAGGACAACAACTTCATGACCCAGGTGGAGTTGGCGGTGAGGTTTGGAAAGACGCTGGTGGTGGAGGGCTGCAATGCCATTCCACCTGTCCTTTACCCACTCCTCCGTAGAGACCTTGTCAATCAGGTTTGATGTTATTTTCTGCAATGTTCAGGCTAAACTTTGGAGTGATTCAGGGGCCCCGCTACGTGGTTGCAATAGGTGATAAAACAGTGGACTACAATGAAGAATTCAAGCTCTTCTTCTGTACGCAAAAAGGCCAGCTGGACCTGCCGCCCGATGCCATCGCCATCGTCAACCAAGTTCTCTCAATTCCAGCTTAAAATTAACTAAATTTATGCTAGAAACGTACTCTGAACAATGGGGGCTGAACAATGGTTCGATGACTTGTTAACAGAGCAATGGTTGAGGTGAACTTCACAACGACGCGCAGTGGACTGGCATCGCAGCTGCTGGGCGTAGCCATTGAACGCGAAAAGCCAGAGTTGGAGGAACGCCGCAGTCGTCTGCTGCAGCAAGAGGAGGAGATGAAGATGCAACTGGATGCTCTCGAACAGAGCCTTCTCACCGTTCCCTTTCTTCACAAACATCCCCTCACCTTCTCACCTACTTCTCTGCTTCAGGAGTTGGGAAGCTCAGAGGGGAACATTCTGGAGAACAAATCCCTTTTGGAGTCCCTGAATGCGGCCAAAGAGAAGAGCGAGACCATCAACACCAGTCTGGAGGAGTCTGTGGCTTTGCAAGACGCACTGGCCAAAGACCGCAATGCATACCTTCCGCTGGCCGAAGTTCGCACTTCTCCCCATTCATCCTCAGCCACTTGGCATTGGCTCGTCCCTTGTAGGTGGGCAGTGCGCTGTACTTTTCCATCGCAGATCTCTACCAGCTATCTAACATGTATCGTTACAACCTGTCAGCTTTCCTAAACCTCTTCACGCGTGCTTTGGCACACAAGAAGGTTTCCTTCCTTCTGTCTCCGTTCTCTCTAAGAAGTGCTGTTACTGAAGGAGGGAGAAAGCCAGGAATTCCGGATCAAATCTTTATCACAGCTGCTCATTCAGTCCACGTTGGACTTTGTGAGTCGAAGTCTGTTCAAGGCTGACCGCCTTATGTTCATCCTCCATCTCATTCGCAGCCTTTACCCCAAACTTTTCCGAACAAACGTTTTCATTCTTTTTTATTTCTGCTGCCAAAAAAAGAGCGAGAAAGTTTAGGAATGGGAGTTATTCCTGGGAACAGCGGTTGGGGACATGAGCGGGGAGGGCACACGAACTTCCGGCCTGCCATCTTGGATACCGCAGGAACGCTTGCCCGCTGTGGCACAGCTTCGGTCTTCTCCTTACTCCTCCTTGTTATCCCTTGCTCCACGATCCTTCCAAGGGCAGATCTGTGCTGGCAACTGTCTACGGCAACGCAGCCTTGGAAGAGGCGAATGCTTGGGCTGAGTTTGCTCGCTCCGATCAGTGCGAGAAAGAAATGCCGGCAGCGGTGGCAGAGAAGACGACGCCATTCCAGCAACTCCTCCTCATACAAGCCCTCCGCCCCGACCGCCTGCACACTGCCATGGAGGAATTCGCCCAGCGAGCTCTCAGTCCATTTTTGTCCCTTTTTCTTTTCTTATTCACCAAAAGTGGGAGGGTGAAGGTGTGAAGCATCTGGAGCCGGCGTCCCTGGACCTGCAGAAGCTGGGGAAGGAGGCGGGTGAGTCAGGCTGCGTGATGTTCATCATCTCTGCGGGCGCGGACCCCTCGGGGGAGCTGGAATCACTGGCCAAAGAGAGCCAGCATACTTACCATCAGGTACAGAGGGGTAAAGAGGTGGAGGCGGAATGGGAAGAATGGGAAGGGTCATGTTGAGGTGCCGATGGGGCAGGGGCAGCAGGAGCTGGCACTGAAGACACTGCAGGAGGCGGCGGAGGCTGGCCATTGGCTCTGCCTTCAGAACCTTCACCTTGTCATTGCCTGGCTTCCCACCCTCTACAAGGTTCTCTATTACCGCTCCCAGAGCCTACTTGCCACACAAATGGGATTATTTGAGGAAATCACACAGCTGAAGCCTAAGCCTGGCTTTCGCCTCTGGATGACCACGGAAGTGCACGACAAGGTCAGGGCTTTCGATAAAGCAAAGAATGGTGAAAATGGGATACTTGAAGTTCCCTTGGGAACTTCTGGAACGGTCTGTGAAAGTGGCGGTGGAATCGCCTCCAGGATTGAAGCGGAATCTGGGCAGAAGCTACGCCCTTTGGGATGCGGCCAGCATCGAGGATGGCTCCGTCAGTCGTGCTCAGGTCTCTTCCAACCATAAACTATCCATCGCTGCAGCCAAGAGCGTGGAAATTGAAGGGGCTCTTTGCCCTGGCCGTCTTCCACGCCGTGGTGCAAGAGCGTCGCAATTTCATACCCCAAGGCTGGACCAAATTCTACGAATTCAACAACGGAGACCTCAAGGCCGGCTTCCACGTTCTCAATGAGGCCTTCAAGGTTCCAGCAATGGGAACCAGAGCAATGGTGAGTAGAGGAAGAGTTGTGGGTGCAGCGAGCAGAAGGGGTGGGAGGTGGAGTGCAGTGGGCCTTCGTGCAGGGCCTCATGGAGGCGGCCATCTACGGCGGCCGCGTGGACAACACCTTCGACATGCGCACTCTTGCCGCCTATGTGGAGCAGACATTCTGCCCCCAAACTCTTCCTCTCACCGGCCGCGTCCCCTTCCTCTACTCCTTCTCTGATGCCAAACCTAACTACTTTTCTCTTTCTCCTCAAGGCAAAGAAGGGGCTCTGCGACAGCATCGCCATCCCGGAGAGCAGGTCCAAATCAGCCTATCTGGAGCTCATCAATGGCCTTTCCGACGATGACAGCCCAAAGCTTTTCGGCCTACCCGTCAACATCACCTCCAGCTGGGAGCGTCTTGAGGTCATCTTTAGGCCAGTTGAGAGCGGCAGTATATGTTCGCAGGACTTTGGACCTTTGGACCACGAGGTCTGAAAAGCAGGGTGGAAAGAGATGCAAAAGAGTGCGCGCGACGGGGGTCGAACCCGCGACCCCTCCCGTACCGTGGGAGTGCTCTAACCACTGAGCTACACGCGCCGCCACACCCCTTTGCATCTAGGGCCGGGCCTTTGGAGCCACGAACATGCCCTTTTTTCGCCAGCCCGGCCCTAACTTTCCACCCTCCGAGACCCTCAGACTCTCGTGTCCTGTCACGCTCGCCATGTTCGCAGGACTTTGGACCTTTGGACCACGAGGTCTGAAAAGCAGGGTGGAAAGAGATGCAAAAGAGTGCGCGCGACGGGGGTCGAACCCGCGACCCCTCCCGTACCGTGGGAGTGCTCTAACCACTGAGCTACACGCGCCGCCACACCCCTTTGCATCTAGGGCCGGGCCTTTGGAGCCACGAACATGCCCTTTTTTCGCCAGCCCGGCCCTAACTTTCCACCCTCCGAGACCCTCAGACTCTCGTGTCCTGTCACGCTCGCCATGTTCGCAGGACTTTGGACCTTTGGACCACGAGGTCTGAAAAGCAGGGTGGAAAGAGATGCAAAAGAGTGCGCGCGACGGGGGTCGAACCCGCGACCCCTCCCGTACCGTGGGAGTGCTCTAACCACTGAGCTACACGCGCCGCCACACCCCTTTGCATCTAGGGCCGGGCCTTTGGAGCCACGAACATATATTCTGGTGTTCAGGGCTCTCGGGTGATTGGACAGCTGCGGCAGATGGGCTCCGGGGTGGCGGCCTCGGAAAAGTTCGATCGGGAGGCCTGGTCTACCGCCCTTACGCCTCTCCTCAATCTCTGGAAGAAACTCAATCACGGCAGTGGGTACTCCTCTATCTTTCACCCCTTTCTTCTTTCCTAACCCCTTTATCCTCTTCAGCATTCACACCCTGAACTTGGCTGAGCTGCGGAAAGAAACGGGCTCGGAAAACGCCTCAGGGCCCAGCGTCTCACCCCTGAAAGCCTTCCTCGCCCAGGTGAACAAGGGTAAAGTGGGCGACTAAAGAGGAAGTAGTGGGGGTCTGAAGGAGTGGCTGGATGCGGTGGAGCTGGTGCAGTCCATCCACCACTCACTGGCAGGGCTCAGCCGCGCCATCCGTGGCACCGCCCCTCTCACACAGGCCACCAAAACCATCGCCGCCGCACTCGTCAAGCAGCAGGTCTCCAGTCCCATAAAAGGAAGAAAACGATGATAATTGATGTTAGACGGCGGGAGAGTGGGAGAAAAGATGGGAGGGCCCGGAGAGCCCGACGGAGTACCTGACGGCCGTGATGAACAGAGCCCTGGCCATCAAGGACTGGCTGCGCAAGGAGGCGTCGGGAGGCCTTCGCTCTGAGACTCTGGACCTGGCCCAGCTCCTTCATCCTGACACATTCCTCAACGCCCTTCGCCAGCAGACGGCTAGGTTGGGCTGGGCACACCGTTTCCCCCATTTTTCCTCCCATGCAACTTTGCTGCTGCAGGGAGCTGCATAAGGGCATGGACCAGCTGAAACTGGTAGCCAGCTGGCGAGACTCCTTGAAGAATGGGCTCAAGGTTGAGTCTTGTGAAAGGGATGTGAGAAGGCTGGATGACTCGGGTTGGTACAGATTGGGGGACTGATGGTGGAGGGTGCGACATTTGATGGAAGCAGTTTGCGTGAGACCAGCTTCAACTCTCCTCCTGTTGCCGCTGTGCCCGCCTTCAACATTGCCTGGATTCCCAAGGTCTCAACTTTAAGCTTTGAACAGTTCTCATTTACATCGTCTAACAATTCCTGTAAAATTAGGTAAAGTAAACATGGTTTTTAGGAAAATTTGAGTTTTTTGAAGAATTTTGTTTGAATTTACAGAATATTGAATTTTTTTTCAAACGTTAAAAACTTAATTTTTTCAATTTTCAAAATGATTTGAGCAATCAATGTTCGTATGTTTGAATCTGTTGTGGGCAATTTCAAAGCCGCCAAAATTGGCCGATTTCAAAGCTTCAAAACCTTCAAAAATTGAAAATTAGGTTGGGCCCGCAAACACGCCGCCAGAACTTAATATTTGAGTCTAAATTATAAAAAATACAAAATGAATATTGGGCCGTGGGTGTAAAAAGTTTTATCCAATCAATTCTTGAACCATGGAGACTATATTGACGTATTATATAATGGAGTGGGCAGGAAGGGGTTAAATAAAGGGGGGCACGGATGACGGTTGAAAAATACATTTGGAAGTGACTACGTTTTAACCTTGTTCTCAGCCATTTTTGCGCGGCCGAAGGCCGCCTGCCGCGGAGGGCAGGGCAGTCAGAGCTCCGTAGGCCGGAGGGCATGGGTGCGGAGGCCCCGGAGCGTAGCCTAGCATGCGAAGCATGCTAGGCAAAGCGTAGGGGCCGTAGCACCCGTGCCCGTAGGCCGGAGGAGCTCTGGCGCCCTGCCCGAAGCGGCGGGCGGCCAAGGCCAGCTTAAGCAGTTACCCCATTTTTGCGTCCGTCTTTCCGCATATCTTATATAATACGGGTGATGCCATTTTGGGAGGGGTATCGGCGCCACCTGAATTCTTAAGTTATCTTGGCATATATGGCTCTTAACGAGTTATTCAATATTTTTTGGGCTGCTCCATGCATGGAAAAATTTAAAATCATAAAATAATTGAAAACGTGCCCATTTTTGCCATTTTTTGCCTTTTTTTGACTTTGAACCAGCATTGCTCATCCAATTTTTAACTTTTTCTGTCGGACTTTTTTTTAAATTCAATGAAAAATTATTCTTTTTAAGATCATCTATTTACTTTCTAGATTTTTCTGTACCAAATTTTTAAAAAATCCCATTGAGTTAAAGCAATTTTTGCGATTTCGGCTCTACTCGAGGAGCCGGTGTTTCAAAATAGTGTTAACGTGGGATATGATGCTGGCATGCAGCAGGCACAGGCACGTTTGCGATAATCAACTGGATTAGTGCATTTTGAATATGTATTGAATTTGAATTGAATTTTGTGCTAATTAGTTGAAACAGAATCCTGGCTGATTTCTCAACTACAAATTTTGATTAACTGTTTTCCATGTCGAGATTCAATGAAATCTTTATAATAATTTATGCCCTGCTGTTGAAAAACCAATTTCCTTCAATTAAATTAATTGTTTTCCATTCATTCCATCCATATGTTTTTGAGTTATATGTTTTATTTGTGCTTCCCAGCCATTCACATAGTGTGGCCGCGCGAAGCGCGGCCACTGATCAATATTACTAGTATATTATATGTCCCTGTCGCGCTCGTACTCCGCGGTTTTTCAACCAAATTGGCTGATTTTTTGCATGAAGGTCCGTCTGGGTGGTGGCTTGGGACCATTTTTTGTGCTTGGTGTAATTTTGCGTTTTTCGCCCAAAACCTAAATTTTTGCGCGGCCGAAGGCCGCCTGCCGCGGAGGGCAGGGCAGTCAGAGCTCCGGAGGCCGGAGGGCATGGGTGCGGAGGCCCCGGAGCGTAGCCTAGCATGCGAAGCATGCTAGGCGAAGCGTAGGGGCCGTAGCACCCGTGCCCGGAGGCCGGAGGAGCTCTGGCGCCCTGCCCGAAGCGGCGGGCGGCCAAGGCCAGCTTAAGCAGTTACCCCATTTTTGCGTCCGTCTGTCCGCATATATATATATATATATATATGTGTCTTTCCGGGGCCGGGCCTCTGCGGTTTTTCAACAAAATTGGCTAATTTTTTGCATGAAGGTCCTTCTGGGTGGTATCTCCAGGCCATTTTTTGGGATGGGCGTAATTTTTCGATTTTCGCCCAAAACTCAATTTTTTGATGTTTCAAAATACGAAAATTCATAAGTCACTTGTTTTTCAATGAAATTGGCTGAATTTTGGCAGGTACGTCCATCAAGGTGATATCTTGAAGCTGGCAAAAGGAATCTCCGAAATATTAATTATTTTCCGATTTATGGCGAAAAACCTAAAATATTGATGTTTCAAAAATTCGAACATCCATAGATCGATGGTTTTTCAATGAAATTGGCTGAATTTTGGCAGGTACGTCCTTTCAGGTGATATCTTGAAGCTGGCAAAAGGAATTTCCGAAATATTAATTATTTCCTGATTTATGGCAAAAAACCTAAAATCTTGATGTTTCAAAAATTTGAACATCGATAAATCGATGGTTTTTCTATGAAATCAGTTGAATTTTGGCATGAACGTCTTTCAAGGTGGTAAATTGAAGTTCAGAGAAGGACTTTTTAAAATGTTTATTATCTCTTCATTTTTAGTGAAAAACCTAAAATATTGATGTTTCAAAAATTCGAACATCCATAAATCCCTGATTTTGTAATAAAATCAGCTCACTTTTGGCAGTGATTCATATGGGTGGTATAGTAATGTTATTTGAGGTTTTTATTTGGACCAAAGGCCGCGCATCTTGGCGATAGCCGAGTATACCTTGTTGATGTTTCAAAGTACAAAAAATCATAATTCCCTGGTTTTTTCAATGAAATTGGCTGAAATTTTGCATGATTGTCCGCATTGGTGGTGGCTTTGGACCTTTCTTAGGGTTTCGCGAAATTTTTGGGTTTTTCCCCAAAACTTAAAATTTTGATGTTTCAAAATAAAAAAAATCATAACTCCTTGGTTTTTCAATGAAAAAGGCTGAAATTTTGCATGAATGTCCGCTTTGGCTGTGGCTTTGGAACTTTCTTGGGGTTTCGCGAAATTTTTGGGTCTTTTGCCAAAACTTAGAATTTTGATGTTTCAAAACAGAAAAATCACAAATCCCTGATTTTTCCATGAAATTGGCTGAAATTTTGCATGAATGTCCAGCTTTATGGTGACTTGGACCCTTTATTGAGGGTTTTCGAACTTTTTGGGCCGCCCCCCCCGAAACTTAGAATTTTGATGTTTCAAAATAGAAAAACAATAACTCCCTTGTTTTTAGACGAAATTGACCATAAATAAATCTGCAATTAGTAAAATTTGCTCATTTTGCTTGACACTATTGCTTAGACAGAGGCCGCGCATCTTGGCAACAGCCGAGAATACCTTGTTTGGTCTTTTTGAGTACTTTTTTGCTAAACCTGCCAAAGGACCTGAATCATTCAGAAATATACCACACTTTGTGCAAGAATGGCTAGAAATATTCTGGCAGTGCCGGAAATCGGCTGGCAGGTTTATGCATCTACTCAAAAACTAATGTTTCACTAAATTAAAGTTTAATATACACACTACAGCTCAGAAAGCACTAGAAATGCTTGGTTTAATGAAAACGTATCAAATAACAATGTGTAATAGCAACGAATCCCATTTACTCAGATAATCGATGTTTCGTTAATTAATAACTTTAATAACTTTCAACATTGTAATCAAGGTTGGCAACCGTCATCAAGGCCAAATGTAGGCCAAATTGGTTCCTGCCCAGTCTATGATATGGAAGCTCAATATACAGTCTATGCTTGAACACATTTTGATTCTATGAAGAAATGTTTTCTGAGCAGTTTTTGCGAATGCAGGATAAAATTTTTAAAATTAATTCGATAGTTTTGAATAGTTGGACTCAGAATGATACACTTGAGGTGATCTTGTTCATAGTTTTGTTTCATCGGGATGTGTATGCCTAAATTCAATGAATGGATATTTAAAGAATGGGGAAAGAGAAGAGATTGCAGGGTGAAGGGGATGCGTACGACGAGGACGAGTCAGTGTTGGTTCCGGTGTACACAAGTCAGAGCCGAGAGCGCGTGGTGGTTTCTCTGCGAGTTCCCTGCTCCCGCGGCCAGTCCCAGAAGTGGCTCATTGCTGCTGTCGCCTTTTTCCTCCCAGAATGATCACTCCACACTATTCTCTACGCCCATCTCTCTCCATTCCATATTATTCCCTCTCCTGTTTCTCCCAAGACACCCCCATTCCTTGCGGAGCAGGTAAAAAGCTAGGAGCAGTGTTGCGCGACGGAAGGACTAAACGCATCCTACGCATAAAAGCCTGGAACTCGTTTCTAATGAAAGTGAAAATATGATCGGCGGAGGCGGGCAGGAAATCTGGGGCGTCATAATATCCCCCCAGGCGCCAGTCCCCCTCCTTCTGCTCAGCCCACCCCAAAGAACGCCTCCTAATGATGGCCAGCGGAGAGGCGCCAAAAAAGGCCTCCCCCTTGGAGCCCTGAAAAAGCCAGGCGTCTACACCTTGCGCAACAAATACTCTGGGAATGGGAGTGCGGGAAACGAGTATGGGGGTTCCAGCCCCACCCAGCAGGCTGTCGCGGCAAAAAGGCGGAATAGATGGATTAGCGGGCTGAGAGTGGGCGCGGGCGGGCGCCCCCAACCCACACACTCCCTCACGCCTTCGCCCCGCAAAAAGCCAACGCCCGCCTATAAGAGGCCTTGGACGGGAGGAGGAGGCAGAAAGGAGAGTGAAAGAGAGAATGGAGAAAGGCGGGATCCGAGTGGCGGGTGCGTTGGCTGGTGTCCTCAGCGGACTGGCCATCCTCGTCTGCCTGGCCAGTGTGCCGCGTCTGCTGGCGGAGATCAGCGATATACGGAGCCAGCTTGACGCTGAGATGGCGGGCTTTAGGGTGGTGGAGTAGGTTTGGAGTGAGAGGTTGAAGGAGAAGAGTTGATTCCAGTCCGCGTCGGAGGAGCTGTGGACGGAGATGATGCGGCTGGGAGGAGGCAGCAGCGGACCGCGACGGGCCAAGCGTCAGGAGCTCGTCTACTTCCTCAGAGACTACATCGCCGAGCCTGTGACCAACTTCTCTCTTCATTTCCCTCTTCAACCTCTTCAACCTCCAGCCCAAGGAGCAGGAGGCGAGCAAAAAGTCCGCCGGCGCTTGGAGCCCAGAGAAAGTGACTCTGGGTTGGACTTCCTTGGAGATTGGTAGGAGGTGTGAGAAATAAGAGTGGGATGGTGTAGGCGAGAGCGAGGACGCGTACGGGCCGAAGCCGCCGCCGGTGGAGGGCCAGAAGGAGGAGGGCGAGTGGCCGGACTTCGGCCCGGAAGACGTCATCAATGGAGGCTCCAAGCCTGTCTGGCCGGACTTCGGCCCGGAGGACATCGTCAGCGGCGGGGAGAGGGACAAGGCCACGTGGCCCGACTTCGGCCCAGAGGACGTGGGCAAGGACGGCAAGGATGCCCCCAGCGGCCCCACCGGCGGCCCCGGCATTCCCTTCATCAGACCAGCAGAGCCTGGCAGCGCCCCCGCCGCTGGCCGACCCCTCGCTCCTTCCGCCGGCAGACTCTCCAAATCAACCCCTGCCCGTCCGGGAGGATCCATTGGGGCTGTCCCGCTCCCACCCGGCTTCTTCGGCCCCGATGACCCTCAATGCGGTTGGTCTCCTCTCATTGTACTGCTTGGGAAGCTAGGGAGGTTTATTCCAGCTCATTGCGGCCAGAAGCCAACCAACCTCTGCCCACCCGGACCGCCGGGGCCACCAGGCGATCCTGGTACGATTAAAGCATTGAGCTGGATTTTGCTCTCTCAAAGTAGGTTTCCCTGCAGGTTTCAAGGGCCCCGATGGGCCTGAAGGGCCGGACGGACCGGATGGCACCGACGGCGAGGACACCATGCCCATCATGCCACAGCCTGGCGAGTGCACCACATGCCCTCCCGGTCTATTCACTTTGTTTTCTAGCCGCTTTTACTTTGCCGTACACCTTTTCAGGCTCCATGGGACCTCCTGGAACGCCAGGGCGAAGAGGACCACGAGTGAGCCGCTCCCTCATCTCAAGGCTCTGTTGATGAATTGAGGTGCAGGGACCGCGTGGATCCGGGGCCCCGCCCGCGCCGCAGGGCTCCCCTGGCCGCCCTGGAGCGCCGGGCGAACGCGGACCTCCCGGCGCCAATGGACCCGCTGGCCCCGATGGCGTCACCGGCCTTCCCGGCGACTCCGTGGACCAGGCAATCTCCCTCACTCCTTTCCCAACACCTTTCACAGCCCCTGCTCTGCTTCCAGTTGACATCAGTGCCGGGCGAGAAGGGTCCGGAGGGTCTGCTGGGGCCGGAGGGGGAGCCGGGGCCGCCCGGACTGGATGTGGAGCTGGACGGGGAGAGCGGAGAGGAGGGACCGGTGGGTCTGCCAGGGTCGGCGGGATTGCCGGGAGCCCCGGGTGCTCCCGCTCCGCCCGCCTTCGAAGGCCTGCCGGGCCCCGACGGCGGCTACTGCAAATGCCCCAATCGAGGTCCTCTGCCTCTCTCTGGGGGGCTGTGGAGGAGGGAAGGTAAATGAGGAGTGTGCAGGAGCTCTGGCAGTGCTCACGGCAGAGGAGGCGGCGGAGGTTCTGCTGCCGGAGGAGGCCGGGGACTCTTCCTACAGGCTTTGGAGTCGCCTCTTCTAGTCATCAGCTTGCTTCACCCTCTTCGCTCAAATGTCTGCCAAAGATGCTTACGTCAATATTATCCTAGCCTTTATGCAGTTTAGCTTTTGATGCAATATTTATTGGACAAATGATATGCTGCCGTATAGCAACAAGAGGATTGATATGAAGCTTCTTGCTGGCGCTCGTTTACTGATTAAAAGCTGGCAGAATTATTGACTGGCAACAGACAGGGTAGGAGTAAGGAAGAGGAATGATCAGGGTCCAAGAAGTAAGTGGTCGAAGGGAGGAAGACGAGAGAGGAGCGGATGGGAGTCGGCTTTCCGATGCTGCTCCAGCCACCGCTCGTTCTCCGCCCGCACTTCAGCCATCTTCTCCTCGTAGGAGCGCTGCATTCTCCGCTCATTGTCCACTTTGAGCGCTCTATTCTACAACTGGGGCCAACAAATAGTTGGCGCTCCCAGGGAAAGAGTTTGTCCAGAAGGCGAGAGTCGAATGAAAGCTGGTTTTGGATGGCAGCGAGCAGCTGCCGCTTCTCATCTCCCATTCCTTTCTCCACTAGCAGGCCAATGCTCATCAAGAAGAGCAGAAATCTTGTCGTCGCCATGATTTCCCTCTTTGCAGCCTCTCTGAGCGCTGCTACGATATTATCGGCTTCTGTCCTAATCACGTTCCGCATGTGCTAGCATATGCATTGGCCTGCTACTTTTATTATATTACGCCTACGCGAGCACTCAGAACAAAGCTTGTTCATGTTTGTCACGCACCTGTAGATTTGCCTATACCTGAAAAAGGTTTTTCTCTGCATCACATGGGCAGAATAATTTTATAATAATGTAACTGGACAATATAGTGGCCGAAAAGTGACCCGTGTCCAGGGCCTATTTCATTTTCAAAAGGTCTGGTCGGGTCGGCTGGAGGGCCTGAAACCCCATTCGTGGATTCCCTCAGCTTTGGTCGGCGACCACACCCTATTCATTTTGATTGGGGCGGGAAGGAACGGTCTTGTAGGACCCTAGCTATGGTCGGGTAGGCGGTTTTGCCTTGTTTTTCAAGATCGAATTCTGCCTAAGGGCTTTTCAAGGACCATTTTATGGGTATCTAAAGGCAGGCAAGCAAATAGAACAATTAACAATTACCTAAAAAAACATAAAGAAACATAAAACTAGCATAAAACCGATTTTTGTTGGGGCGAATGAGCAGAGAACTAGGTATTTACATTTTCTGAAGGCGTTTTATACATCGTAGATCTGTCAAGAGGGTATTGAAGTAGGCTGCTGAAATTGATTGTGTTGTAAATTCACGGCTACAGGAATTTTACATAATATTTTAAAGAATATTAATGTTTTTATAGAATATAAAGGTGGCAAACGGACATACTTTATACCGATTTCATTCTATAGTTTTGGGAGACCACATTTGTTCCAACTTTATTCTATAAACAAGGAACATGTGCGGGTTAAAGGCACATTTACTCGGACCTAAGCCTACAGGACTGTATGCGAATATATGAATGATTTGTTATTTTGGGTGTATTCTGATGGTTGTAAGACTATTCGCAAATCATAAAATGACAGTAGATGGATGGACATTTAAAAAAAAAAATTGTGTTCACCATTTGCAGCAATGACTTTATCCAAATTGGTGAGAACAGCCTGCATAGCGCTGAGTAGAATCTGCATTTCCATGGCATCTCATTCGCAGATCAGGGCTAGTTTCAGCCCTTTGATGTTGTGGTGTGGTTTGAGGCAGGCTTACAGTTTTAAGGTGTTCCAGATCAGTGTTAGATCGGGCCCATCGTTTTGATGTTGGAAGAGGACGAGGTCAATCGTCAAGTCCAATGAAGAAAATGGGGTGGCCTTATCCGGGAGTGGGATGCCCTAGCCATGCAGGTCCTCACCAGAAATGGCATAATGGCAAAGGATGACCACATTGAGTGATTTTTTTAAATTTCCAATTGCTCTACTGTCATTTTATGCTGTGCAAACAACCTTCCAAACATATGCATAAAGTCAAAGCAAGGAATCAAAAATAATGTTTTTTTCGCATACAGCGTTACAGCCATGTAATACTAAGCGAAAATACAATCATAATTGCAAAATAATAGAATCAAAGCAGAATCAGCAATCAAAATAACAGTTTAGTCTGAAGAAAATATGTTTACAGAAGCCTGCACATAGAAGATATTTGGTTAAAACCAGCCAAAATGCTAGGAAAAGGTCAGGTCGGGTGCTAGGCGACTAGGGGTAGGTAGGGTCGCCTAAATTGAGAGGACCCCACCCTGAACTTAGGTCGGGTCGGCTGAAAATGAACAGCTTCCAAGTTGCAGTCGGGTCGCCGACTGGACCATATCTCAAATCTAGTGTTAAATCGCCATCCGACCCGACCATAACTTTTGAAAATGAAATAGCCCCAGGTGGAGTCGAATATCAATGAGTGCAAATGTTGTGCACGAGTGTTAAAATAAAAACATGGGGCTGGTGAAATAAACTCGTATGAAAATGAATCAGGGTTGGCTTGAGTGGCTGGGAGGAGCATGATTTGGAAGCTAAAAAAGGGTTCTAATAGGCGGCTATGTGCAAGCCAAATGGAGTACTGCTGAAGACGAGGCCCATCTAGAGCGCATCCTCACGCGGCCTACGAAAGTGAGCAAGGCCAATGTTTGTTTTTGTATTCAGTTGGGAATAGGGATGAGGTTGGTCGCTATTTCAGCAGCAGCAGCTTATATGGCTGTTCGTAGATTCGTACCATCACAACACCAGGGTGATCGTCTACACCAGGGTGATCGTATTTTTCCATAGAAGCCTACCCCAAAGTTTAATTTGTAGGATGGCGGTGCTAACGCTTGTCAACTAGCTTGTGGCTGGAATCTTCCTCACAACCCCACCTTTGAAATGCGGCTTACTCGAGGGCAGAAGCTGACTCAGCTCTCCAAGGTCTCCACAACCATGCTCAGTCTGTTCGGGGTGCAGTCTTGTCTGGCTGCACAGCTCTATCCAAGGAAAGGACCAGGCGGAGCTAATTCGACTTTTCCGATAGGAGTGCTGAGTCCGTCCGCCTACCAGTCCCTTCGGCATTTGAACCATTCGTCGCCCTTCTCAAAATCCTATCATCGCAAATTCCCAATCAATGTACAGGGTTATTCCATTCTGCCTTTCCAAGGCATTGATCAATAGAGCGGGCATTTCAGCCTTGGCGGGTGGCGGTGCACATTTTGTGTACGTTCAACCGAAGGCTGACCGGCTCGAGGATCCGGAGGATTTTTTGTGATTTAGTAAGGCAACAGCTATGATAAAATGATACGTTCGGCATATGATTTTTCATTTATATCTCAATAAAACATTATTTTTAAGAGCCAGTTTGTGAGAAGATTGAGAGGCCTTGTAGGAGGGGTATTCCACTTACCAAAAAGTGAGGGTTCGAGTTGGGTATCGTGATTAGGCCATGGTTTTGGTCCATTTAGTTGTGATCTCAGCCAAACAAACCCTGGCCCAATATATTGCTTGATTGCTGAGAAATGGTCATTTTTCTAACACCTACTTTTTCGACCTCGGGACGACCTAAAAATCGAATTTTGGCCAATTTCAACTAAGATTTTTTGACCAACCCCAGATTATTATATATCTGGTACATCGGCAAGCTCAATGTAGATCTCTTTTCTCCAAAAATTGAAAATGCCTCGAGTAAAAAGTCAAAGAAATAAAATTACTACTTGTGGAATCTGCTGCTTGGACAGTTGCATTTTGTTTTGGATGCAGATGCATTTTGTTTTGGATGCAGATGATTTTGGATGCAGCCAAAATCAAGATGCAAATGACACAGCAGATTCCACAAGTAGTAATTTTATTTCTTTGACTTTTTACTCGAGGCATTTTCAATTTTTGGAGAAAAGAGACCCACATTGGGCTTGCCAATGGTACCAGATTGGGCTGGCGCGAACGGAGCTTTAGCGGAGTGTCAGCGCCCAGCCCCTCTTTTCGACCCAGGTGTATGTTTTGAGGGTTATTGCCAGATCTTGAAACTCATAAGCGGTTTTCTCAACATTGCCTGCACCAATTGATGAGATTTTTGCAGCATTGGAAAGAACAACATCGAATAGTGGGGGGTACTCGCAAAAATTAGCAAAATATTGCTTCCTTTGCTTTAAAATTTGCAAACAAAAGTGCCGCACGAACTCCTTCCCTTCCCTTCTTCCCTTCCCTTCCCTTCTTCGCATCTACTCCATGAACGGGTGTAGGTATTCATTTCATCCCCCAGCCCCTTCCTTCGGGTCTTCAACTGCGCAGATGTGTGCATTAAAAATAGGCTATTTCCCAGCTAAATCCATGCGCCCCTGTGGTGTAGTGGTAAGATGATTATTTTTTCGCTGAGCCTATTGGGTTCTATTTTTTTTTTTATTAACAATTATTTTATTTTTACTAGCAAATATTTTGTTTTTGTTAATAATTATTTTTTATAATATAATATCAATTTTTTTATTTTATTTCTTGTATGCTTAAAGTTGAGGAAATATCTGGTACCATTGGCAAGCCAAGAGTAAAACTCTTTTCTCCCAAAAATTGACTGCCCCGAGTACAAAACCAACGAAATTGATATACCACTAATGGAATATTTTTGAATGTTTTTAAAGTTGAGGAAATAACTGGTACCATTGGCAAGCCGAAATAGAGCTCTTTTCTCCTGAAAAAATCGATTGCCCCGAGAGTAAAGCCAAAGAAATTGCCCTATTACTAGTGAAATCTGCTGTGTCACCTGCATTTTGTTTGAGCGCGCATGAAAAGAGCCCTGGAACTGCGCGCGAAAACAAAATGCAAATGCCCCACAAGCAGATTTCACTAGTAATAGGGCAATTTCTTTGGCTTTACACTCGGGGCAATCGATTTTTTCAGGAGAAAAGAGCTCTATTTCGGCTTGCCGATGGTACCAGTTATATTTCTTCCACTTCCACTATAAAAGCATATGTCTGGTACCATCGGGAAGCCAAAAAAATCGAATCTCTTTTCTCACCGAAATTAATTACTCCGAGTAAAAATACAAAGAAGTAGTTCTACTGCCAGTCGATTCTGCTCCAATACTTGCATTCTTTTGGCGCACTCTGAAAAAAACCAAATAATGTTGTGCCAAAACGAAAATGCATCTATCAAAGAAGCGAAATTCCCCTGTAGTAGATGTTTTTTTACTCTTTATTTTCCTCTTTATTTTCTTTATTGGAATCTATTTTCCCCCAGAATAGACTGACCTGAGTCCAAAGTCAAAGCAAAACAATGAATTAAGAAATTAAAATTGAAAAAAAACTGACAATCTTCCTGTCCATCAGAGTACAGAGCTCGCGTGTGGACACAGATCAGGGCAATAGGCACCCTGCTGGTAGATAAGAATGATCATGTGTAATTTAGATAGTGAGAATGTGCAGGTATAAAAGGTATCTCGGGCCCAAGCCCATTTGGCCAATGTCGAAGACAAAAGAGAAGACGGAAAAGAAGCCTCATCGCTGCCAGCAACCCTGGCCCCAGCGTGACGGGGCCTTTTAAGATTGGCCGGCGCTGGGGAACATGTGGTGCTTGGTGTCTGAAGAAGATCTCTGCCCCTTGGATCCAACTCAAAAGGCTACAGTTTTTGAACCTCGAGCCGCCCACCTAGGGAATGGGATGGGGAACTTTGGGTTTGGATAGACCTGCGCCGAGCTGCCCAGCAATGGGTTTGGATAGGCCTGCGTCGAGCCGCCCACCTAGGGAATGGGATGGGGAACTTTGGGTTTGGATAGACCTGCGCCGAGCCGCCCAGCAATGGGTTTGGATAGGCCTGCGTCGAGCCGCCCACCTAGGGAATGGGATGGGGAACTTTGTGTTTGGATAGACCTGCGCCGAGCCGCCCAGCAATGGGTTTGGATAGGCCTGCGTCGAGCCGCCCACCTAGGGAATGAGATGGGGAAATTTGGGTTTGGATAGACCTGCGCCGAGCTGCCCAGCAATGGGTTTGGATAGGCCTGCGTCGAGCCGCCCACCTAGGGAATGGGATGGGGAACTTTGGGTTTGGATAGACCTGCGCCGAGCCGCCCAGCAATGGAGCCCAGCATTTCATGTCATAAAATTCGAATTTTGAGAACAAAATTTTTATGGCCATTTTTCGCCTATGTTATAACATAGGACGAACTTCAAACTAGCAATTTTCAATCCAAAAATTTCCCACTGCTAACAAAGCCATTTGCAAAGTGTTATATACTAAAATGACGGCAAGAATATGAATAAAAAGATAGGCTAGGTCTCAGCCTTGAATTTTTGTGTCATTTTTGAAAATCATTTTTTTTGTACCGAAAATTGATAAATGCGAAAATCGGTTTTTTGAAAAATCAATTGAAAAAATGTTCTTTCGTAGCAAACCCTTGTTACCTTGAAATTTTTTATAGTTTTGCGGTTCGATTAATATATAACAATCTGGGGCCAAAAAATCTTGGTTGAAATTGGCCAAAATTCGATTTTTAGTTCATCCAGAGGTCAAAAAAGTAGGTGTTCGAAAAATTGCCATTTCTCAGTAATCAAGCAATATTTTGGGCCAGGGTTTGTTGGGCTGAGATCACAACTAAATGGTCCAAAATCATGGCCTAATCGCGATTCCCACTTCGAAACTTCGATTTTTGGTAAGTGGAATACCCCCTCTGAAAGTCTGAGTCCTTTCGCAAACCGCCTCTTAAACCTTTAGCAGAAAAGTGCCGCACGGATGAAAACTGCGCAAATGCAAGCTGAGAAGATGGCCACACACTCAAAAACTTTAGATTAATTTCTCCACCTCAAGGTTGTTAATTTATCAGCAAGAAAAGGCAAAGGATGCACGCTCGACTGCCACCGGGCTTCATTAGCAGGAGCACAGTGAAAGTTGCTCTGGGCGGCTTCGCTATCCTTGGTTTGCTTCTACAGAGCCTGGCTGAGAAATTGTGACTAGAATGATGTTGGCTAGGTGGGGTGGAATTGTGGAAGGGGAATGAGGGGCTGACGAGCAGTGTGATTCTGCCCGCCCTTCACTCCGTCTGCCAGCCGGAGACCTGTCACAGACTCGCCGTCCAGTGCGCCAAGCGCGGCATCGGATTTGCCCGCCATCAGCGACTCACTCCTCGTCCATCCTCCACTTCCACCACCCCTAGCCCCTCAGTTATAAGGGCATGGGTGTTGAGAGCAAGAAGCAGTGCTGCGAACGCGAGTGGGAGCCTGGGAGGCGGAGTTGGCCAGTCCCCTGGGCCTCGCCGCCGGTTTCGACAAGGACGCCGAGGCACTGGCCGCCCTTAGGTCCTTCCCTATTCATCCATAGGAGGAGTCGGGGTGTCTGTAGAGGGCTTGTCTGGAGAGGAGAAGTTGTAGGGATGGCTCAGGCTTCTCGCTGGTGGAGGCGGGTACGGTGACGCCGCTGCCGCAGGAGGGCAACCCCAAGCCACGTGTATTTCTCCTTCCCCAACAAGAGGCCCTCATCAACCGGTTCGCCTGAGGCCTTGGCCCCCTTGCGTAGGACTGAAGGATGCTTGGAGGTACGGCTTCAACAGCCAAGGCCATGGGCCGTTCCTGTGTCGAGTGAAGGCTGAGTGGGAGCGGAAGAAGAAGGAGGAGGGCAGGGACAACGCCTGGCTCGGCATCAACCTGGGCAAGAACAAGCAGACCACCCAACCCCACCTCGACTATTCCGTCCGCTTTCTCTCCAGACTCTTATGCAAGCCTGAGGGAGGGCCCATTTGCAAGGTGGGAGTGGCTTTGATTGGCCCCTACGCGGACTACATCGTCATCAACGTCTCCAGTCCAAACACGCCTGGCCTTCGCGCCCTACAGAACAAGAAAGAGCTCAAACGTTGCCCACTTTGCCCCTAGAGCCTAAACGAGGTTGTAAGTTGGACAGAAATCCTGCAAAGCGCCCGTGAGGCTCGGGAGCGAATCGTCAGTCGCGAAGGCAATCCTCCAAAACTCCTTCTCAAAATAGCTCCCGACCTCAGCCACGGGGAGCTGAAGGACATCGCCACCATCGCCACCCATCACTCCAGCGGGGTGCTTTGCAGAGGCGGGAGGAAGCAAGGAGAGAGACATGAATGGCAGGTGGACGGTCTGATAGTGAGCAACACGACGGTGTCACGGGAGGGCGTGGAGAGCGAGGAGGCGGGCGGACTGAGTGGACGTCCCTTGCGACAACTGAGCACTGACAAGATTGCCGACGTTTACCGTCTTACCAAGGGTTCTGCTCTAACAGCCAAAATGGGCGAGGGGATGAGAGAGGAAGAGTTGGACAGGAGCTGTGCCGATAGTAGGCTGCGGTGGGGTTTCCTCAGGCGCGGACGCGTACGAGAAAATCCGGGCAGGGGCCAGCCTTGTTCAGCTTTACACTGCACTCATTTACCATGGTTCACCACATTTCAGGCTATGGTCAGGAAATGAGAAAGGTTCTAGGTTTCCCAGTAGTGGGCAGAATAAAACGAGAACTGGCTGACTTGCTCATACGAGATGGCTTTAGCAGCGTGGATGAAGCTGTGGGTGCTGATCATCGATAGTAGGGCTTTGACAATTTTCAGAGCTTGCAAATGTTTTTAAATTTTATAAGCATATTTTCCCTATATTCTGGGCAAACTTTCGATAACTTCAGATAAACGTAGTGCTGTAAAGCAAATGTGAGAAAAATTACCACCACACATTTTTCAGCGACACCACAATAAGCGAAACACGCACATTCAGACAAAAGCTATCAATAGGAAAGATGGATGGGTGTCTTAGTCAGCTTCCTCATGAATGTCCATATTCTGGAGAATGAGGCGCAGCATCTTCTCCTGCCGCACGAACTGTTGCTTCATTTTCTTTATCTCCGCATCCCTGCATAGCGCTGCTCTAGTCTCATGCATGAAAGGTTGAAGAATGACGGAAGATACGCATATGATTGGTCGGAAGCCGAGGGACGAGGGAGGCGTTGAGTTTGGATGCCGGATGCCGCTGGAGGAGTCTCTTTCTCCACCTCCACCGTCTTCCCACCGAAGCAGCTGAGCATCTGAGCCGAGAGAACTGTTGCAGGGGAAATAGTGGAGAAATAGTGAGAAGACTCGTTGATAGAGGTAGCGAATTGGGCAGTTTGGGTACTCGATATACTGCCGCTTGTCCACGCGCTTGATGATCCACTGCGGTAGACGCTCCTCCAGCTGCGTGTGGTAGTCCACCTTTCAGTTTCTACTACTACCTTATCCACTGGAAATACTAACACAATTAGAACCTGCATTGCCAGCCGCTTGAGCTGTGCATTTTTCTGCACTGCCTCAATGTCGCCGACCGCTAAACCGATCTGCCAATTGGGACAGTGCGAGCAAAGCTGAAGCACGGTCCCCTCTTAGCGACCAACACACTCTATTACGGCTTTTGAAAATATGATTGCCTGCCAAATATTCCATGGGCAAGTTACAGAGCTGCGAGTAGGCTCGATGGACGCAGCAAACACAGAGCTTTAATCAAAAAAAAGTTTGCTGAATTTGGTTAAGAATTGAACTAGTTATGCCCAAAAAAGTTTTTGCAAAAGTGTCCGTCCGTGATCCGTCCGTCCGTCCGTTCTTTTTGGCAGGGGTATAGCGCCATGTTTGGGGCTCTGTTCTGGGTGTAGACATAGTATATCGAGGTCGCAGAGTGCCATGCGGGGGTCAGAATTTTGATTTTTGGCCTCCTTTATGCCGAAATCGAGGCTGCAAAGTTGATTAAACGTAAGGGGGGACCCTTACAAAAAAAATCGAAAATCTTAAATAACATTTGCTAGGATGCTCGGAGGGCAAAATCAAGCACAGATTTGGAATCCTTGCAAAAAACTACACAAAACTGGTCTATAAAACATTGAAATTTTGAAAAAAAAATTTTGCACTGCCAGCCACCCCACCCCTTACCTCACCAGTCACTCAAAAGGGGAAGTCCATGGTTTTTCAACCAATTTCAAATGTAAGCACAGATTTGGAATCGTCATATATGACTTGTGAACAAAAAAACTCAAGTCTTCTTGCCAATTCTCAAAATTGGGACAGTGCGAGCAAAGCGGAAGCACGGTCCCCTCTTAGCGACCAACACACTCTATTACGGCTTTTGAAAATATGATTGCCTGCCAAATATTCCATGGGCAAGTTACAGAGCTGCGAGTAGGCTCGATGGACGCAGCAATTACAGAGCTTTAATCAAAAAAAAAGTTTGCTGAATTTGGTTAAGAATTGAACTAGTTATGCCCAAAAAAGTTTTTGCGTTTCCAGCCACCCACCCCGCCACCCCACCCACCCGCCCCTCCCTTCCCACCCCTCCCTCCCCCCCCCCCCTCCCTCCCCCTTCAGTAATCATCAGGATAGGTGAATAAATGGAAGAAAAGTAGAGGAAGGGAAGTGTACGAGAAGGTTGATGAAGAGGATTGGGACGAGGAGGATGAAGAGGAGTAGGAAAGCGTAAGTGAGCGTGGGATATGGCAACTCCTCCGATGCCCCTGTCAGTGGCTGAACGATCATTCCTTCAGTTTTCATTCACTTATTCCTTCCCCTCTTTTTCTTGATCACTCAACCTTTGAAGTCCCAATCGCCCATCATCATGAGGACGCTGTGGAGGATAGAGATGCCCCAGGGATCGTAGCCGCGTCCTTTCTGTTATTACAGGGGCGTGGAGCATGAGATGGAAAGATGCAAAGGGCCAACTTCATGGCCGAAGAGTAAGAAGAATGTGAGGCCAAATCCGATGAAAAGAGTGGAGAAGATGACTGCGGCCCGGAAAAGTGTGCTGAGGATCTGCAGAAACATGACCACATGCAGACCGACGGATGGGGTCCTTCCAATTCATATTGGGTTCATAAGCTATTTTTGCCAGAAGTCAATCAACGTACCTCTGAAAATAGAGCAGGAAGTTGAACCAGGCGAGAAATACGGCCACTGCCCCTGCGCCCGCGTTCTCCCTTCCACCCTGTCATAGCGCCAACTCCTATTCCCAATCTGTGCTAGGTCCTAAACTAACGAAGAGAAGCACTGGGGCGACGAAATAGAGTGCACTGAGATAAAGGGACCATTCCAGGTAGTTAATGGCGTCCACGAAGTATGCCGCTCTCTCAACCATGGTTCCTTCTGCTTTTTCGAAGAAGGGGGGAAGAATACGAAAAACCTGCTGAATGATCTGAATGCATTCTTTGAGTATGTTGGCGGAGATGTAGAGGAAGAGCAGCCACTGGGCAAAGCGCCGACAGTGGACCAGACCCACTCCTGGCAGCCACATGGTGGAGCCTGCTGCCAACTTCTGCAACTCCATCCTCAACACCTCCTTTCACAGGGGCAGAATGGGAGAGAAACGGAGATGTTGCTGCTGCCGGGGAGGTATTGAGGTAGTGTGAGAGTGCTGTAGGTGAGTAGGAGGAGGAAGAAGCTGTAGAGAAATATCGTCATAGCGAAGAAGGCGCATCCATAAGCCTTCCTGTAACTTTCCTACACTGGAAACCACTTGAAGCTGAGACGTATTTACCATTTCATGTTGAGGTAAGCAAGACAGACTGGATGTGACAGCAGCTCTACTCGTTTGCACTCTACCATCTTCTGTATCAAACATACTCTTATGCATCTAACCAAGGGAAGAGAAACTAAAATAAGAGACGTTGAGTCCAAGAAGTGGAGGAAATGTAAAGCCCTGCACTGCCGCCTCCTCCCTTTCCACTTCAGATGGCGACAAGTAGGTGAAGTCATACTTGATCTTCAAATTCTCACTCATGTATCCATTTCCTTCAATGCTCATGGGAGTAGAAGTACCCAGTAGTTGCTGGCAGTGGAATCAGTTTGAGCCGTGGTACGGAAGTGATCCAGCACCACCTTGTCCACTGCTGGCAGATGCTGGATGAGACCCAGCAGAGGACAGCCGAAGAGAACCGACTTGAACTTCAGTATCTCTTCCCATCTTGCAGCAAACATTCATGGATGAGCTCATGGGGATTTGATTTGAGGGTTGTTATAGTGCAAGCTATTGCGAAGGTGCGGCTGATGAAACCTCTGGTGATGGACGAGGGCGAAGGCGGCAGAGACGGCGCGGGTGTCGGTGACGATGTCCATCGGCGTCAGCTCCTCCTTGTTCTTGGAGTAGGCCGCCCCCGCACTCAGCAACTGCTCCACCACTTCCCCTTGGTCGGCCAGACATGCCGTGTGGAGCGCCGTGTTCTTAGATCGCCTTCCGCTTTGCTCAGACACATCTTTCCCGAAGGAATGTGGCAAACTCCGAATTTATCCGTCATGTTGATGAGATTCTCGTGGAAGGTGAGCAGCATTTGCAGACAGTCCACGGAGCCACACTCCGCGGCCAAGTGCAGCGGCGTTCGCTGCGTGAAATCTCTGAAGAGAATGCGAAGGCTCCAAAGCTTTGGGTGAGAGGAATGTTGAGGATGCCTGTTGATGAGAGCTCCTCGACTGAGCAGCAGCTGAACGACAGGCGTCTGTCCGTTGGCGGCGGCCACGTGAAGGGGGCTCTGACCCTCCGCGTCCGTCTCGTTCAGGAGGTTGGAGCAGGAACACTCCAGCAGACGCCCCACCGTTCTCACGCGCCCGTGCCTGACAGCCAGTAGCTTCTACTCCTAGTCTCCTAGTGTTTGTGGGCCACCTAGCGGCAAAGTGAAGCGGGCTTTGGTCAGCCAGGTCGCGGGCATTGGACTTGGCGCCCAGTTTCAGTAGGGTCTCCAGCAGGGGCAGAAAGCCCAGCCGAGAGACGAGGTGCAGTGGAGTGCAGCCCTCTTCATCCGATTCGTTTACCAGACTTGGGGCTCGCTCAAATCAATTTAACTCCTCCCTCCACTTCACAACCAATTTAGCTCCACTTCACCTGAACGATGTTGGTGATGAGATGAAGCGGCTTCTTGCCGTGCTCCATGAGGGCGTGGAGAATGTTGCGTCCACGACAGTCCTTGGCCAGGAGATCAGCTCCAGCCTCCACCAGCAGAGCCACTGCCTCCGTCCCGCCCTGCTGCATTCAAACCCCTCATTCCAACTCCTGCTCTAGACACACCCAGTGCACGTCAAGCATGCAAGTCCGTCTCAAGCCACGCAAAGTCCACTGCAAATAAGGCTTTGCATCCTAAGCGGCTGACCTTTTCAGCTGCTATGAGCAAAGGCGTGCGCCCGTCCGAGCCGTGCTTGTTCACTTCACATCCCTGCAAATCTCATATCCCTCTTTACTTCAGATAAGAGCCATTGGTCTCTCAAAGCAACTTTGTCCATGAGCCAGCGGACGACGAGCGGATGGTCGAACATTGCCGCCCGGTGTAAGCATGTGAGACCTTTAATTGGCTATGTGGGATGAGTGGAAATGAGTTTAAGTCAGTTTGAGTCTAGCCTTGATTGTCCTCTACCTCCAGGGGTTCTACTGGGAGCTCCGCCGCTTTCTGCTCCTTGTGAGCCGACAGCAGCAGCTCCAGAATAGGCAAGTTCCCCTGGGGCAATGAAGACAGACATCCATATACCTTGTGCTGCCCACGAATGCTCACCTGGTTGGCAGCCAGATGAAAAGGGGTGGATCCGTCCTCTTGCTTCGAATCCAAGGGAGCGCCGAATTTGAGGCATGCTTTCACCGTAGACAGCTCCCCTTGACAGTAATTGTAGAAAGTAGGAGAAGACGTGGAAGAAGTGTGAGAATTGGCAACCGGCGACGACAGCAGAGTGAAGCGGGGTTTGTGACTCGGTGTTCTTGTAGGCGAGGCAGGCGGTGCGAGAGTAGCCCAGCTTTTCCGCTCAAATCCCCACCCTGGCTACCAGTCCTCATTCGTCTGAGTTAAAAGGGAACCTTCTTCCAGAAGCACCTCCATGCACTCGTGCGCCGATGCCTTCGCGGCTACGTGGATGGGATAGAAGCCGTGGAAGCAGGCCTGACACATCTGACCCCCATTTTGTACCTCCAGCCTCATGTCTTTGAGAGCGGAGAGGTTTCTGGAAGTTGAGCACTAACCAAAACTCGGACACACTCTGGCCGGTTCATTTTGCAGGCCAAATGCAGCGGTGTCAGCCTGCCAGGCAGCTTTGCTCAATTAAAATGACACAATGGGCGGTAGAACCCGGTGTGCGTTTGCAGGGCGTTCAGGTTGACACTGGGCATCTTGCTCATGGCCTGCGTCA
This sequence comes from Ptycholaimellus sp. GST1_10, assembly GCA_030248095.1. NCBI lineage: Eukaryota > Metazoa > Nematoda > Chromadorea > Chromadorida > Chromadoridae > Ptycholaimellus > Ptycholaimellus sp. GST1_10. The sequence goes on along the minus strand of JASANA010011812.1, from coordinate 21,966 downwards.
TTTGAGCGTTGAAGTAGAAGAGTATAGAAGGAGAAAGAACAAGAAGGTAAAGGTGGTGTCCTTCCATGGCGGCGATGTGGTGGGGCGTGAGTCCGGCCAGATTGCGCGGCTCCGGCTCTGCCCCGCCCTTCAGCAGCTCCTCTGCCGCCTCTGCCTTTCCATGCCTCCCAGCGGAGTGGAGTGGCCGCTCCCCCTTCTTCTCCACCGCTTCCAAGTCTGTAAGAGAAGGAAGAGGCTGCTGCTAGGAGGAAAGAGTGTAGAAACCGCAATTGTTCTCGCGCAGGAGACGGATGGCCGCTAGGTGTCCGCCGGCGCTGGCTAGGTGTAGCGGGGTTTCCTCTCGCTCATTGCGTGCGCCCGCCTCACCCGGGTGTCTATTGAGTATGCGACGGAGCAGCAGCACATTTCCACTCTCAGCAGCCTGTAAGCCTTCCTGCTTGTCTCTGTGTATCAGTTCCGCATTGAGAAGTGAGTGGAGAGTGGATGAAGTGAGAGAAGAGGACGGAAAAGATGAGTCCTGGCGCATCTTCCAGCAGACAGATCTCCTCCGTTTCCGAGGCCAGGCCATTCTGCAACGGATCTGGGTCTTTTCGTGAGGATGTGGGCAATGATCACCTTGTTTCCATCCTTGATGAGGAGTAATTGGTTGCTGAATTCATCGGCGATGGCAGCAGCGTCCAGCTGTTTCCCGCCGCGTCGGAGGCGGAACCAAAGACTGGATTTCCTCTCCGCCATCCTCTAGCAAGGCAGGAAGGGGCAAGGCTGGAAATGAAAGAGGGCCTTCGAGTCTCTGTCAACAAAAGGCTGCCTCCCTCTTAGGGCGCCTTTTTGCTATGCAATATTGCTAAAACCTGGAACCGAGCCGAGCAAAGCCTGATTGCCTTTCTTTGGCAAACAGAGCTGGTGCTTGAGGAGTGAGTAATGCTTTGATTGCGGAGGAGAAACGGGGGAGGGCGATTCGATTAGACTCCCCAGGACTCAAGGAAGAAATATAGAATGCATGGAGCGGAGGTGCATAAAAGTGGACTAAGGAAGTCGGCTGTTGATGAAGCCATTTGGTGCTATTGAAAGGGGCACTGTCTCATTATAAGCACACTACCGCACCTGATAGAACCAGCCTGATAGATTGCTCCAACAATCGAATCCGATGTTTAATGCCCTTGAAATGTGGCTTTTGAAGGCAGAAAATTAGTTTACGCATGGCGGTTGCCTGAAGCAGAGCTGCCGCAGCTGCGTAAAAAAAGATTGATGGGGCTCGAAAAAGAAGCCTTTTAGCAGATGCCCAACCTGGTTTTGTAAAGTTAGGCAACGTTTACACTTTGGATCAATGACATCATAGCTCTAATAGTTCAGCAATGATTCGAAGTGCTAAAGCTGGAATACAAACATGCTATTTAATGCGAGTCTAGCAAAACTCCGATTCCACTTCTACCAATTAATCAGCAAAAAGCCGGAAAATCGGGAACTCGATCTATGTAACCGTATGCCCCTTTCCTCCCACTTCGTTAATGGCTGCCATTTGTCACGAGGCAGTAGCTGATGTCAAAAGGAAGGATGAAATGGTGATTGAGCTGAGTTCGGTCAAAAGGGGTTGCTAAGGGTGGCATCTCTGGCTGCAGCATCAAAATGACAAATATATAAGGTACCATCGGCAGGCCAAAAGTGGGTCTCTTTTCTCCAAAATTTGCAATTGCCTCGAGTAAAAAGTCAAGGAAATACAATTTCTACTAGTGGAATCTGCTGCTTGGACAGTTGCATTTTGTTTTTGGCGCGCAGTTCAGTGTCTCTTTCCATGCGCGCCCAAAAACAAAATGCAGATGACAGAGCAGATTCCACTAGTAGAAATTGTATTTCCTTGACTTTTTACTCGAGGCAATTGCAAATTTTGGAGAAAAGAGACCCACTTTTGGCCTGCCGATGGTACCTTATATTTCTTCCACTTTTAATATAGTATATAAAATGTATAAATACAAATTTTATATGGTTGGTTTTTAAATTTTATTGAATAAATAAAAAATAGTAAATGAAAAATAATGAAGAAAAAAAATTTGAAAATAAAAAATTCATTGCATATTTATTGGCAGACTAACATATTTATGAGAAATTTTCTTGATTTAGACTCAGGGCAATTGATTTTTGGAGAAAAGAGCTTTACTTTTGACCTGCCGATAGTACCAGTTGTTTTCTCAACTTTAAAAAAACAACAAGTATATGGCGCAAAGCGCAATAGGTGACCGCGGAGCGCATCCTTTATATGATACTTTGCAACTCAAAAATCTAGCCTGTGGTTTCTCAACCAATTTCAAAAGTAAGCACATATTTAGAATCGAAATATAAGACTAGTGAACAAAAAAAGCAACTCTTCTGTGCAATTCTTAAGACTTCAGGTACTACAGTGCAAAAACCGCATATTGCAATTTTCTAACTTTCTACCCAGAAAAGTAATGTTTTAAATGCTTCGGGACCAGTTCCACCCCTCCAGATATTCTTGAAATTTAATTACCTTTAAGCAAAAAAAAAGTTTGTCCAAATCCATTGAGAATTCGCCATTTCTCAACCGACCCCATTTTTCAAAATTTCTACCCAAAAAAGTTATGTTTCCTATGCTCCGGGACCAGTTCCACCCCTCCAGATCTTCCTAAAATGTTATTACCTTTCAGCAAAAAAAAAGTTTGTCCAAATCCGTTGAGAATTCGCCATTTTTCAATATAGCCCATTTTTCAAACTTTCTACCCAAAAAAGTAATGTTTCAAATGCTCCGGGACCAGTTCCACCCCTCCAGATCTTCCTAAAATGTTATTACCTTTCAGCAAAAAAAAAGTTTGTCCAAATCCGTTGAGAATTCGCCATTTCTCAACATACCCCATTTATCAAAAGTTCTACCCAAAAAAGTAATGTTTCAAATGCTCCGGGATCAGTTCCGCCCCTCCAGATCTTCCTAAAATATTTTTACCTTTCAGGAAAAAAAAAGTTTGTCAAAATCCGTTGAGAATTGAGCATTTTACAGCATACCCCATTTTTCAACCTTTCTACCCAAAAAAGTAATGTTTCAAATGCTCAAATTCCGGGTCTACCCCTCCAGATCTTCCTAAAATAGCATTACCTTTCAGGAAAAAAAAAGTTTGTCCCAATCCGTTGAGAATTCGCCCGTTCCCAGCATTTCCAGGAACATATATATATATACACAAATATATATGAGGACAAAAGTTGAGTAACCTCTATAGACCGCGGAGCGGCCCTTCGGGCCGCTCCGCGGTCAAAAATAGAAACGAATCCCTGAGTAGGATTTGAACCTACCAGTTTGATCCAGCTGTCCAATCGCTTACACCACTACACCACTGGTGCATATGGCTCCTTTATTTCACTGAAGACTTAAGAATACATAAATAAATAAAGCCCAGGGACCCGGGGAGGGTGGAGGAGTGGGGGAAGAAATGAATACCTACTATCGTCCATTGAATAGATGCGGAGAAGAAGGAGAAGGAGAAGGAGAAGGAGAAGGAGAAGGAGAAGGAGAAGGAGAAGGAGAAGGAGAAGGAGAAGGAGAAGGAGAAGGAGAAGGAGAAGGAGAAGGAGAAGGAGAAGGAGAAGGAGAAGGAGAAGGAGAAGGAGAAGGAGAAGGAGAAGGAGAAGGAGAAGGAGAAGGAGAAGGAGAAGGAGAAGGAGAAGGAGAAGGAGAAGGAGAAGGAGAAGGAGAAGGAGAAGGAGAAGGAGAAGGAGAAGGAGAAGGAGAAGGAGAAGGAGAAGGAGAAGGAGAAGGAGAAGGAGAAGGAGAAGGAGAAGGAGAAGGAGAAGGAGAAGGAGAAGGAGAAGGAGAAGGAGAAGGAGAAGGAGAAGGAGAAGGAGAAGGAGAAGGAGAAGAAGAAGGAGAAGGAGAAGGAGAAGGAGAAGGAGAAGGAGAAGGAGAAGGAGAAGGAGAAGGAGAAGGAGAAGGAGAAGGAGAAGGAGAAGGAGAAGGAGAAGGAGAAGGAGTTCGGACAAATGGTTTTTTGCATTTTTCATAATAAAATAAATCATTTTAAGCAAAAGTCAAAAGATAAACTATAGTCAATTCGATGTTGCTCTTTCCAATGGAAAAAAAATCACACCGATCGGAGCTTATCAAAATCAAGATCTAGCAATAACCCTCAAAACGTACACCCAGGTCGAAAAGAGGGGCTGGGCGCTGACGGTTCGCTTTGCTCCCTCGCGCCAGCCCAATAAAGAGCAGTCTTGTTGTTAATAGCATAAAGCTTTGGAAAGCTGACCAAAGTTTGTTGCCGCCCTTATTTCCAAGCGTTGTTGTTCGCCATATTCAATTTCTCGGCCACTTTATCATCATTCAAAATCTTACTTTTATTTTACCAAATCAGGAATTTTTGATCAGTAAGACTGGGATGCTGCTAAACTTGTCCAATTGTTGTGATTTCGAGACTAAAAACTCATCCTGCATTGTTTCCTGCTTTTTGTTTTAGACTAAAAGGTCAACCAAATATGGTGGCCGGTGTTATAAACGAACAAGCGTTCTATTTGCATAATCAAATCAATAGCAACAAATCAATAGCAACGAAAAATGAGCAAAGCTATCGACACCAAAAGTTCAGCCTCACCTCAGCTAGGTTTCATAGCATCATAAGGCCAGTTTCAAATTCCAGGATAATTTTCCAGTTTTGGCAATTTCTCCACATCAAAATGCATTATTCAAATCAGCCAATCATCCAAATCATTCACACACAATGACTATTCAAGCATGTTTGGCCATAGAAAAGAAATGGTTTATCAAGGCATTCTGTAAAATTGAAGCAACCGAAGAAGCGCGCACAACGTTTAAAGCAGATGCAATTTCGGTTTCGTCTCGCTCTAAGTAAAAAAACTGATGCATATCTAGAAACTAATGAGCGAAAAAGAGCCAGTAAGTATGGAATGATGAAAAGGAATCAGAGGCTAGGATGAGGAATGTTATCCTGACGACGGCGCTTGGTAGTGGGTGTCTGGTCCTCAGCAGAATGCTGGGCAGGCGGCTGCAGTCGTTGGAAGGCGTCCAGTCGACGCTGGTAGCTGCGCCTGTCCTCCTCCAGCTCCTGCCGCAGCGCCAGCTCCAGCCTCTTCTTCGCCGATCCAGTCACCTCCAACTCTCGTTCCAGCTCCGCCACCCGCTTCTCCGCTGCCGCCATCCCAGCACCCGCCTCCTTCAGCCGTCCCTCCAGGCCCCGCTTCTCCTCCTCCTCCTTGCGCAGCTCTTCTCGCAACTGCTTCAGTTCCTCTCCTGTTCGCTGTCTCGCCTTCTTCTCCATCTCCACAGAAGCCTTGCGAAGGTTCTTGAGCGCCTGGACCTGCTCTGAGCGATATTTCCCCTCCTGTTCCAGTGCTTGCTCCATCTGCGTCAGCTCATTCTTCAGGACTCCTTCGTTGATAAGACTCGCCCTCAGCTTCAGCGCCTGCTCATTCACGCAGTCTCGACACAGCTGCGTCTCCGCTTCCGCTAGCTGGCGCTTCTTCTCCTCCTCCTTCAGCTCCAATTTCATCTCCTCCAGCCTCTCTTTCAGACTCTCTCTTTCCTCCTCCTGCCCAACTGATGTCTGTAGCTGCCTTTGGAGGTCGGTGGAGAGCTGGCGAAGTTTCTTCATCTCCTGGTCTAGCTGACAGCGCTCACTCCGCCCCCGCGCCAAGGCCTTCTCCGTGGCGGCCAGCTTGTCCCTCAAGGCTCCTTGGTTGGCAGAGCAGGTGCGTAGGCCATGCTCCAGCTCTTCTGCGCTTGCTCGCCACTGCTGCTTCTTCTCCACTGCCTCCTCACGCTGCTGCTGCTCTTGCTTTAGCTGCGTCTTTGCCGCCTCCAACTGGGTCTTGGCCTCCTCCAACTGGGCACAGCGAGTTCGCTCCATCTTGCCCATCATCTCCAGGCGTCCAAGGAGGCTCCGTTCTTCTGCCGCCGTCCTCGCCGTTTCCTGCTGGGCCTTCTTGAACTCCTTCTGGATCTTCTCCAGCTGGCTCTGGGTCTTGGCCAGCTCCTGGGTCTTCCCTGTCAGCTGATCTTCTGCGGCCTTGAGCTGGTGGACGAGGGCGTTGCTGTGGGTCCGTAGCCGCTCCAACTCCCCCTCCAGCTGCTTCTTCGACGCCTTCTCCGCGCCCAAGCTCTGCTCCGTCTGCTCCACACTCGATCGCAGCTTCTCCACTTCCGCCGCTGCATCTCGCTTCGCCTAAACACGCTTTCCTCTCTTTTCTTCGCTTGGCTTGGCTGTAGCTCACCTTGGCCTCCAAGCTTTGCTTGAGAAGATCGTAGGCTTACTTGATGCTCGCTTCCTCCCCCGCTTCACTTTCTGGCTTCCCTCCCATTTTCTGCCAAATTACAACGCATTCACACTCGCCATTTTCTCTTTACTTTCACATTTTTGTCTCTCAGAATTTGGTCTATGCTGTTTTGCATTTTGGGGAGATAGAATGAAAACAAAGCTCTTCGCGACATGATTCACGACTGAACTAGTTCCCATATGAAGTCAAAATGGTTGGTGGAAGTTTGAGGTTCTAACTTGTTCTGGAGGAATTGAAGATGGTAGATAGAATTTTGTGGAGCTGTTCTGCTTTCCAGACTCGTTTGTATCCATTTGCGCAGTCTTCCCCTGCTTGTCTCTTTCAAACTCTCGATCTATATTTTCAAACTGAAAAATAGCGAGCAGAAAGCAAAAATAGCGAGCACTCTTTTGAAAGAGTAGAAACAGACAGAGTAAGTAAGGTGTAAAGAGGGTTTAGGTTGGAAGAAGTGGAGGCTTGTGAGATGGAGATAGTGCATAGAGGCGCGTCCATATGGGCCCAGTGTAGCCCCAGACAGTGTCCCACATTAACATGCGCCACTTTTGACACTATGAGAGCCTTCTCTTTTTCACCCTCAAAGATGTCGTCTATTTTTGGCGTTCCGAACTAAAGTGATGCTAAGGATGAGGCTTTGGCGAAACAATGAAGATTATTTGTGATCGTAATATTTGTACTATTACAATTCGTTCGATTACAAGAGAAAAAATATTTGTAATTGTTGTTCTTAATTTACCACTTCAACCTTTATAGGCTCAAAGAGTGAACTCCGATTCAGATTTGGCATCCTAATTTGTTTTCTTACATTCTGAGGTCTCTAAAATGTATATATCTGGTACCATCGGCAGGCCAAATGTGGGTCTCTTTTCTCCAAAATTTGCAATTGACTCGAGTAAAAAGTCAAGGAAATACATTTTATACTAGTGGAATCTGCTGCTTGGACAGTTGCATTTTGTTTTTGGCGCGCAGATCATTGTCTCTTTCCATGCGCGCCCAAAAACAAAATGCAGATGACGCAGCAGATTCCACTAGTATAAAATGTATTTCCTTGACTTTTTACTCGAGTCAATTGCAAATTTTGGAGAAAAGAGACCCACATTTGGCCTGCCGATGGTACCAGATATTTCTTCCACTTTTAATATAGTATAAAATGTATAAATACAAATTTTATAATGTTGGTTATATATTTAGCTAAGATTTTATTAGATAAATAAAAAATAAAAAACAAAAACTTAAAAAACAAGTATATGGCGCAGAGCGCAATAGGTGACCGCGGAGCTTCATGCCTCATAACTTCCCAGGCAACCTTGTACCAGGTATTAATGCTCTCAATAGTGTAGTGTTTCTGGTACAAGAATAATGATTATTTGTTGCATTTAAGGTCCATTGCATTTGTTTTATTAGTGAGAGCACAATATATTCAAATAGTAAAATGCAAAAAAATAATAGAAAGATGGGCAAGCATGGGTTGAAATATGGTATCCCAATGTAGAATGCAGTATGTGGAGAGGAATAGGATTAGCGGGGCAAGGTATTCATGGGAATGTGGCCACAGTTTGTACATGGGTGGTTCAGTTGGCCCATTCCTATTCGGCAAAACCTGGTTCCTGTAGAGCATCCACCACGCCAGCAGAAGCAGAGGACTGAAATTGAGAAATAAATGAATTTTGATATTATTCCTGATAAATTTGGTTTTTACCCATTGCCTTAGCTGATGTAAGGGCCAACACCTTCAGCGCAAAGGCAGCATCGAACTCCTTCAATGATACATCATCAAGAAATGGATTGAAATTGAGGTACCCACTTTGTAGTGAGCTTTGGCCTTCAGGTACACATCCAGAGAAGCTTTCTGGACCAGCTGTGAAATATCTTTTGTTTTGTCCCATGCTGTTTTGTCCCATCCCATAATTTCTATAAAAAAAGTTTGTCCCAATCCGTTGAGAATTGACCCTTTTACAGCATACCCAAATTTTCAACCTTTCTACCCAAAAAAGTAATGTTTCAAATGCTCGGAAACCGGTTCCACCCCACCAGATCTTCCTAAAATAGCATTACCTTTCAGGAAAAAAAAAGTTTGTCAAGATCCGTTGAGAATTGACCCTTTTACAGCATACCCAAATTTTAAACCTTTCTACCCAAAAAAGTAATGTTTCAAATGCTCGGAAACCGGTTCAACCCCTCCAGATCTTCCTAAAATAGCATTACCTTTCAGGAAAAAAAAAGTTTGTCCCAATCCGTTGAGAATTGACCCTTTTACAGCATACCCAAATTTTAAACCTTTCTACCCAAAAAAGTAATGTTTCAAATGCTCGGAAACCGGTTCCACCTCTCCAGATCTTCCTAAAATAGCATTACCTTTCAGGAAAAAAAAAGTTTGTCAAGATCCGTTGAGAATTGACCCTTTTACAGCATACCCAAATTTTCAACCTTTCTACCCAAAAAAGTAATGTTTCAAATGCTCGGAAACCGGTTCCACCCCTCCAGATCTTCCTAAAATTGCATTACCTTTCAGGAAAAAAAAAGTTTGTCAAGATCCATTGAGAATTCGCCCGGGGCCAGCATTTCCAGATATATATATATATATATATACATATCAGGACAAAAGTTTAGTAACCTCTATAGACCGCGGAGCGGCCCTTCGGGCCGCTCCGCGGTCAAAAATTTTCAAATCGGAAATTACAATGCAAATCTATAGGCAAACATAAAAATTTTTGAGAAATTTTCTTAGATTTTGTTTAGGAGAATCGATTTTTGGGAAAATAGAGCTTTACATTAGGCCTTCCGATGATACCAGTTGTTTTCTCAACTTTAAACAGACAAAAATAAAAAAGAATGCTTGAGAAGGATACGAACCTGCCAGGATCATTCATCTGACCAATCGCGTACACCACTACACCACTGCGGCATATGCCACCTTAGCCTAACTTCAGATTTATCAATAAATGACTATATGATAAAGCCCAGTGACCGGGGGCAGGGGGCGGGGGGATAAAATGAATACCTACTATCGTCCATTGAATAGATGCGGAGCAGAAGGAGCAGAAGGAGAAGAAGGAGGAGTTCGGACAAATGGTTTTTGGCATTTTTCATTGTTAAATAAATAGTTTTGGGCAAAAGTCAAAAGATAAACTATAGTCAATTCAATGTTGCTCTTTCCATTGCAAAAAGAATTAAAACGATTGGAGCTTTCTGTGACGAGCAGCAGCCTTATCAAAATTGAGATCTAGCAATAACCCCAAAAACGTACACCTAGGTCGAAAAGAGGGGCTTTGCGCTGACACTCCGCTTAAGCTCCGTTCGCGCCAGCCCAATATGGTACCATCGGCAGGCCAAATGTGGGTCTCTTTTCTCCAAATTTTGTAATTTCCTCGAGCAAAAAGCCAAGGAAATACATCTATTACTAGTGGAATCTGCTGCTTGGACAGTTGCATTTTGTTTTTGGCGCGCAGTTCAGCGTCTCTTTCCATGCGCGCCCAAAAACAAAATGCAGATGACGCAGCAGATTCCACTAGTAGTAGATATATTTCCTTGGCTTTTTGCTCGAGGAAATTACAAAATTTGGAGAAAAGAGACCCACATTTGGCCTGCCGATGGTACCATATATTTCTTCCACTTTTAATATAGTATAAAATGTATAAATTCTAATCCTAGGGCGTGACAGCGCCCTAGTTATGAATGGGTGATCGAGTTTTTTGGACTTTCATGTCCCGAGTTTGAGCTCCTTGGGTATTGGTTGAAACCTAGGACATATATATTACTGAAATTGTGAATCTCCGCTTCAATGTTTTTTTGAACTGCCGCCCAGGACTTGGCCTGGGGGCAGTACTAAGTATTCACCCCAAAAAGGGGTGTGGGTCTATATATATATATATGGATGTTCGCATGAATCCCTCCACGGTTTCTCAACCGTTTTTGCTAATTTTTTCAGGGAATGCCAGAAATCTTGGCCGCATCAGGCCATGATTGCGGACCTCGGCGGAAATAATCTGATTTCGAGTTATGACCCAAAAACCTAATGTTTCAATACCCAAAAAGTGATTTAGGGGTGTTTATTGGGAAATTATCTCTAATTTTGAGCCCCAGTAGGTTAAGTTTGATGCTGAACACGAATCTGGCCTTAGAAAAGGGAAATTTTTGCAATTTTACGCAAATTCTCCATCCTGATGTTTCAAAAACCAAAATTGAAAATTTCAGCCAATTTGAACTCAATTTCGTGTTTCTGGTATTTTGAAATGAGCCTCATACTGTGCACCATCATTCTGGCCATAAAATTCTCTTTTAAACAGCATTTGAATCATGCAAAAAGCTTCAGTAGAGCCCAAGTTATGCCATTTTTGAACTGCCGCCCAGGACTTGGCCTGGGGGCAGTACTAAGTATTCACCCCAAAAAACCCCTAAGTCCCAGACCCCATATTTCAGGAAACATCAGCTGACTGGGTAGCCTTCCTTGGATCCTTGGATCAACTAATATAGGGTGTATATTTGCGTCATGATCTCAGGTGGCCACCTTTTTAACTAGATCCATTCTACTGAAGCAGAGTGGGAATTGAAGCGTGAAACAGCCTAGACCAGATTCTTAGGGGCGGCAGTTCAACTCATGGGTTCAGCCACTTTGTGCAAATGAACCCCATGTTATACTAGTCTCTCTTAGCTGGTCTCTTAAAAATAGCTTGGGCATAAAGGTGATGAAATTTATTTGATTCATCTTATCATGAAACTAGCTTGGGCCATAAGGTGATGAAATTAAATCTGACACTCTTATCATGAAAATATGCTTACTTAATTTAGAACTTTACTAAAGAGCTAAGAGAGCCCAGAAAATTTTGGCCTCCCTAGGATTATTCTTTGGGTAGAGCTATAAATAAAACTGAACATGAGTTAACATTTAGCAAAAAAATGTATTATAATGAAAAAATATCATTTTGAATAATTTATTAATATTTTCCCAGTTTTTCATTTTTGACCGCGGAGCGGCCCAAAGGGCCACTCCGCGGTCTATAGAGGTTACTCAACTTTTGTCCTCATATATATATATATGTATATGTTCCTGGAAATGCTGGGAACGGGCGAATTCTCAACGGATCTGGACAAACTTTTTTTTTCCTGAAAGGTAATAATGTTTTAGGAAGATATCGCCGGTAGGAAGTGGTCCCCGAGTATTTGAAACATTACTTTTTTGGGTAGAAAGGTTTAAACATTGCAATATACAGTTTTTGCGCTCTAGCACCTGTAATCTTGAGAATTGCACAAACAACTTGAGTTTTTTTGTTCACAAGTCGTATATAGCGATTCCAAATATATGCTTACTTTTGAAAATGGTTGAGAAACCAAAGACTTTTCATCTTGAGTGACAAACTTTCACGCATGACAATAGAATCAATAATTAGTAGCAGCTGAACGGCTGATAATTGAACAGAACACTTGAGTTTTTTTGTTCACAAGTCGTATATAACGATTCCAAATATGTGCTTACTTTTGAAAATGGTTGAGAAACCACAGACTTGCCCTCTTGGGTGACAAACTTTCATGCATGACAATAGCATCAATGATTAGTAGCAGCTGAACGGCTGATAATTGCACAGAAGACTTAAGTTTTTTTGTTCACAAGTCGTATATAACGATTCCAAATCTGTGCTTACTTTTGAAAATGGTTGAGAAACCACAGAATTTTCCTTTTGAGATGCAATGATCACTTTCACAGCAGACTTTTTCTTTAATTTTTTGATTTTACTACTTGTGGAGGTGTAAGCGCTCCGCAGTCACCTATTGCGCTTTGCGCCATATACTTGTTGCTTCCAACATTAATATCATATGATGGAAACTTTAACGCAAAGGTTTTGTGCAAATCAATTAAAATATTTCTGATTTACTCTAACCTGTCATAAATTAAAAAAACATTGGTGAAAATTTTTTGGGCTCTCTTAGCTCTTTAGTAAAGTTCTAAATTAAGTAAGCATATTTTCATGATAAGAGTGTCAGATTTAATTTCATCACCTTATGGCCCAAGCTAGTTTCATGATAAGATGAATCAAATAAATTTCATCACCTTTATGCCCAAGCTATTTTTAAGAGACCAGCTAAGAGAGAAAAAACATTGAAGCGGAGATTCACAATTTCAGTAATTTCATCCACTTTGAACAGCCAAAGGCCAAAAATCCACCAGAAGCCCAATATGTACAATGCTTTAAGACGAAGTTTATGATGAGCTGCTTGCTGACCACGGCCTGGTAGAAGCCCATGAAGACAATGTGTAAGCAAATGGACACAAGATTTGTAATCTACGCCCGAATTTACCTGCATGATGTGGTTAATGAGGCCAAAAACCCTTTAAAATGCCCCAAGACGAAGTTGATGATGAGCTGCTTGTTCACCATGGCCTGGTGGAAGCCCATGAAGACAATGTGTAAGCAAATGGACACAAGATTTGTAATCTACGCCCCAATTTACCTATATGATGCAGTTATTGAGGCCAAAAACCCTTTAAAATGCCCCAAGACGAAGTTGATGATGAGCTGCTTGTTCACCATGGCCTGGTAGAAGCCCATGAAGACAATGTGTAAGCAAATGGACACAAGATTTGTAATATACGCCCCAATTTACCTATATGATGCGGTTATTGAGGCCAAAAACCCTTTAAAATGCCCCAAGACGAAGTTGATGATGAGCTGCTTGTACACCACGGCCTGGTAGAAGCCCGTGAAGACCAGATTTGCACATATGGTTGTTTGGTATCAAATCGTATCTATTTTTTGAGCCTGTTCCATATCTAGGCTCTAAATTAACTTAAAACATCGCCACTGGGCAGCATTACCTTTTTTAGGTTTCTTACAAAGCACCCTAGGGCTCAGAAATGGTCAAAATTTTTTTTTGAAAATTGGTTTTTTGGTCAAGGTTTTTTGGTCTAGTTTGGTGTAGTTTTTGACGAGGTTTCCGAATCTGTCTTTATTTTTGCCCAAAACAGCTTCAAAAAAATTTTATTCAAGTTTTTCGATTTTTTTTTATAAGGGTCCCCCCTTACATTCAATCAACTTTCCAACCTCAATTTTGGCATAAAGGAGGCCGAAAATCAAAATTCTGAGGGCCTAATGTCACCCTCCAGGGTCGATATACTATAGTGACGTTGAGACCGGAGCCCCAGATATTGCCAGTATGCCTCCCGAACAGAACGTACGGCGGACGGTGGACGGCGGACGGCGGACGGCGGACGGATAACGGACGGACACTTTTTAAAAAGTTATTTGGCCATAACTTGCCCAATTCTCAACCAAATTTGGCAAATTTTTTTTTAATTAAAGCTCTGTGTCTGCTGCGTCCATTGAGCCTACTCATAGCTCTGTAACTTGCCCATAGAATATTTGGCAGCCAGTCATATTTTCAAAAGCCGTAATAGGGTTTGTCCTTGGCTAAGAGGGGACCGTGCTTCCGCTTCGCTCGCACGGCCCCAATATCAATCGAAAGCTCTAAGTGAGATCTCGATGGAAAAAATCGTGAAATTTTGATTTTGGCCATGGTATTTTAGAAATTTTAAAAAAACCTGCAAAAAATGGCATGAAAAATGATATCTCCAAATTTGAAGTGTTCTCATTTTTGAACAAAAGCGAATTTTAAAAATCTAAGAATTACGTGTTTGAGCAAATTGTTTCAGCTATCCAATGGTGTTATTTTTGGCATAGGTTTTTTGGAGACATTTCTCAATCAATTCACGTTTGTGGAACACATTTTGCTCGATTTTGTCATCTACCCATTTCACTAATGTTTCAATTCAGTGAAACTGCGCATTTTTTTCTAAACTGATGGTCAGGTAAACGTACTTGCAATAGGTTTGTTGTGCGAGCTTCATGAGCAATCATGGATTGTTAAAGAGCAACAGTGTTCATCCAATGTTTCCCATTGTCCTAGGTCGCGACAGCGCCCTAGTTATGAATGGGTGATCAAGTTTTTGAGTGTTTGCATGTCGCGAGCTACAACTCCTTGGATATAGATTAAAACCTAGAACATATATATATCATTCGAAAGCTCTCAGTGAGATCTCGATGGCCAAAATCGTGAAAATTTGATTTTGGCCTTTACATTTTAATAAATTAAAAAAACTTGAAAAAACTTAATACTTTAGTTTAATAAAACTGCGCAGTTTTTTATAAACTGATGCTCAGGTTAGCTTGCATGCAATAGGTTTTTGAGCTTTATGGAATCATAGAGAGCCACAGCGCCAAGAGAGAGACACCAAATTTGGGTTTTCTCTGTCTAAAATATCATTGCTCTGAAGCCTTGTTCATGTGGCCAACTCGTAGTCTTGTTCATTATAACCTTGAATTTCAGGCCGAGCTGTCTGGCTGTGGAGGAATTCGAGGAGCTGTGGCCGCAGCTGGACCTGGTGTTCGACGGGGGACGGCTGGAGGCCGACAGAGCCGGCTCCACAGTCGTCGACCTGTCCAGTCCGCCCACCTTCCGCCTCATCCGCCCTGGATGGTTGGCCCAGGCCTTGATCAATCTCTGCTGAAAGACCATTTGAGTTCCTGAGTCTTTTGAATTGAATTTTTTACTCAACCAACATAGTTGAGAAAAGTTAGTAGGTGGGAGTCACAGCCTACTGTAACGACCACCTCAAAGGCCCCCAGGGGGCCGAGGATCTTGTAGTAGAACAAAATTCTAGTCTGTAAATGGCGGCTAGCCAAAATGGCTCAGTAGCTGGCTTGCCAGAGGCGTCAAAATGAGGAGCCAGAAATCTGACGATAAAGGCAAATGCCCTTAGCAAAATTAAAGCCATTTGTAAATGCCCCTTAAAGAGAGTTTTAGTGCAGCCGAGATCGAAGAACTTGGCTTGGTTTTTATTGCTTTTTAATTATAAATTTTGCAGCGCGTATGAAGAAACAGTGGCCATCCTTCATCGACATGGCTTCAGCGAGCACTCAAAAGATCATTGTCCCTAGTGTTTTTCTCCAGTGATCGTTGAGTGATATTGTTGCGCTTTTTCTCACATATTGCACAATAAACCTTTCATTTCTTTCATGCCATCCAAACTCCAACAAATCTTATGCTTGGTAACCTTTTTTCTATTTTATGATTTCATCAAACACCTCATGGAATGAAACAAATCAGGGTAAACAAGAGCATGAACGGTGCCACGCCCAAGATCCGGGTCATCCCAGACGCTTCAGAAAACACCACAGAGCTGGCCACAGTTGTGCCCAAATGCTACAACAGTCTGGTGGAGAGCCTTCTCATCAGCGAAGAGGACATCCAGAGTCGTCTGGCTGAACTAGCCCACGAGGTTCCTTCTTAAACCTCATCCCATCAACTAAGCTGTTTCCAGCTTTTGCCTTGATCCTATTTTTGATTATTTTTAGTCCCATTCCAATAGTGTGACCAATTTGTTGTTGAAGAGAGTGAGAAAGAATGAGGCCCTATTGTTTTTGAAATTATTGCTTTTTGTATGTCTATTTCGTAGTCTAAGACAAGTCCCGTTTTAAAATCAACTGGCTAAATGCGAAAATCCAGCACAAGTCGAAGCAATAATATCAAGCTCCTCAAAAAGTCTCCTGCCACTGCTTTTTAGAACCAATTTTGAGCAGCAACCATGAATGAAGAAAAAGAAGCATTTTTCGATTGGTTGAGGTCGGCAGTGAGCTGGCCGGTGAAGAGGTGACAATCGTCTGCGTCTTGAAAGGAGCAGCTCCAACTGCGACGGCCTTCGCTCGTGCACTGCGCAGAGAACCCGTGGGCCCCATCAAACTGCTCTTCATCAAGCTCTCCTCCTATCAAGGCACTCAGTCCACCGGCAAGGTTGCACTCTCAGCTGCTGGTCAGTTTTTCGAAAACCGGAACAAGATTGAATGGAATGAGGAATTGGAGCGCGTGAACTAAGCAAAGACCGAGGAACCTGATGTTTTAAGAAACATGTAAATTGATGCCGCTTTTGTATACAGCAATGCTTTGATGGAAGGAGACTGTTATGAAAATAGATAGTAAAAAATGGGGGTAGCCGCTAAGGTGAAGAATGTGATTAGGGTAAGGTGAATCGGCAAATATTTGAGGTTGGATAAAAAATAATTGACCATTGACCATGTCTTTTTCTTCAGTACATTTGCATTTTCATCGATTTCACCAGTCGAAGAAACATTTTACTTTCATTCTTACTTCTGGTCAGTTTCTAGCCAGCACACGCTTTTGATTTGAAGCATATTCTGCCCAGAAAAGTTCACGAAAAGCCTCCCCAATCTCCTGCTCACATCTTCCACTCAGCTCATCCCCATTTTCCTTGATGTTTCAGTCAAGATGCATTCTCTGATGCCAGACCAGTGTTGGCCGATCGAGCTCAGCTCTTCTTCAGGTGGAGGTGTCCGGAGGCCTGTCGGAGGCTGATGTGGCTGGCAGGCACGTGCTGGTGGTGGAGGACATCGTGGACACCGGCCACACAGCCGTCGCCTTGCGCCAGCTTTTCGAGGCCAAAAAGCCGCTGTCATTCCGGGTTCGTGCAGTTTTTCAAGCAAATTATGAAAACTTTGAGACTGCGCAGTCTGGTGATTCGCATGAGCATGATTGCTTGAATTGACTGGCTCAAATGCGAAAAATGGTTTTTAGGAAATATTTAAAATAATAATAAAATTCGTTTATGATGCAAATTAATTTCAATGCTTCAGAATCAGAATTATGGTGGCTATGAATTGGGACATTTTTCATTGCTACGTCTCTGACAAAAATCACATTGAATATCCCCGAGGTTTACCCTTAAACTGCCAAATGCATTTCTGATACAATATGCCAACGCCACAAAGTTTTTAGTGGACTGTTAGGATTGGCAAAAAAATACAAGCTCAAGGTTCGTCAGTCTCATGCTCATTACTTTCTTATGTTTTGGCTTTTTATGACTTTTATTTTTATTTTTAACTTTTTATGACTTTTATTCAATTACGAGACTTCTCCGCCAATAGCAGAACTTGATTACAGCTGCTAGCATTGGTGCAGAAACGAAATCCCACGGCTGACGTCATCGTGGCGCCCAACTTTGTCGGTAATAATTTAGCACTGTTCCGAATATTATCTTTGAGCCTTTTTGCCAATCGCCCTAAAACTTAAGTTATGTTCAAATTTTTGAATTGGCTACAAACCACCTGCTAAAAAATCATTGCTCCTCTAACTTATAAATAATTAACTTCTCAACGAATCTTCTTTTTGCCAAAAATTTTCTTAGAATGACCACATTCAATAAGGCTTAAAATTTGGGTAAAATTTTGAGCTCCTGCAAATTTCATAAAATCTAGATTATTCTAAACCTTTTGAAAACAATCTCAATTAATTGCAGGCTTTTCGATACCGGACAAGTTCGTGATAGGCTTCGGGCTGGACTACAATGAGTACTTCCGCGACCTGCCCTTCATAGGCGTCATCTCGCAACAGGGCATTCAGAAGTACCGGAGAGAGCCAGTTTTGCCTCCGTCTTGATGTCCCGTTTTTGGCCCAATTGTTAGGCGAACTGCTTTGTGAGCTTGCTGGTGCCACATCTCCTCATTCCACTCGCCGGATGAAAAGAACGCTTTGCCAAAAATTTTCCTTAGAAAAAAAGAAGAGATAGGCATTGACACAGAGAGTGACTACATTCAAGTGCCCGGAAAGCATTGAGCAGAGAATACAATCGTTATTCAAGACTTCCTGAAAGAAGCAATTTCGCTGTGCATTGGGATCGATGACAAAACGCCGCCACTGCGAATTAGTGTTAACTTTGTTATTTAATACTTTTTTGGTTCAATTTTGTTTGGTGAGATAAGCTATTGTATTGTTTAAAATTTTGCGTCCTTTGTGTGAAGAGCAGCGATGCGATGGAGAGGGAGGAGGAGCTCCTGGGCCGCAGCGGCGACGAGAAACCAGTCCGCCAACACCTGCCGTCCCCCCTCCCTCCCTCTCCCACCCAACCTCCGCCTTCCTATTCACTATTGCTGACTCGTTCGGTTTGATAAGAGCCGCGTGAAGCGATGGTCAAATGTTTAAGCTGCAAAGCAGTGCCGAAGATGGCACAGCTTTTTGGTACGCAGTGAGACTGGTTGGATGATTCGCTCGGCCCCGCCAACGACATCCCCACCGCCAACCTCGACGACCTGGACCAGCACGGCTTCACGCTGCGCAACTCTGCCAAGGCCAACTAAGTATCCTACCCTCAATCATGAGGAGAAGGACTTAGCCAGCTGGAAGCAGTGCGAAACCAGCACCACCTCACTGCCCAATGCCTCTTCTTCTAGTTCCCCAGTGAGCACACACTGTGCACACAAGAGGCTAGATTGAACAGGCAGCGGCTTTGGCAGGGCCCCCCTTTATCGACCCAAAGGGTGTAAAGTGGAGGCCCTCCCCACCCCCCCCACTCCTCCCAAGCTCTGGGAGGAATGGCATTACAGGGCCGAGCGCCCTGCTAATGAGTGGCTACCTGCCACACCCTTCAGAGTGGCCCCCACCAAAGGGCACTCCAAGCCGCCTCTACTTGGAGAGGAGCCCGGGACGCATCACACCTTTACTCCCCCGAAGGGAGTGCC
The DNA here is from genome assembly GCA_030248095.1 of Ptycholaimellus sp. GST1_10. Lineage (NCBI taxonomy): Eukaryota > Metazoa > Nematoda > Chromadorea > Chromadorida > Chromadoridae > Ptycholaimellus > Ptycholaimellus sp. GST1_10. The sequence continues at coordinate 3,160 of JASANA010011812.1, read as the reverse complement.
TGCCTCCATTTCGACCCCTCCCTCGGCCCCGTCTGGACGAGGATCTGCCTTGCCTCTCCTACGTTGCGACGGCAATAGGAGAGGATTGGGAGGGCACGCGAATCCCTGCCCCTGACGAGCCCGCATATTCGTCGCTTCAGGCCCAGTTGTGCGAGCTGGGCCTCCCAGCAGGCGGGAGGAGAAAGGAGTCCCACGAGCAGCCCCCAAACGTACACTTGCAACACTCAGGAGAAATCGGCCCCCTTTCCTGCGCCCGCTCCCTGCGTCAAGATTAATGACACCCCTGCCTCCCCTGAGGCACACCCACACACACCCTCCGCCCGCACTTCACCTGCCGCTCATCACTCAAGGAGCCACCGTCGACGCCCCGCACTTAGGACGATCGAGTCCCCACATCAGCGTCAACCGGATCACACTACCCGTCTCCCTTTACACACTTCTTTCCTACCCCCCTCCTCCTCACCCGTCACCTCACACCTCCCCAACACCCCTCGCGTCAGGCGCTTGGGCCTCCCTGGACAGAGAGACAAATGAGGCCGGAGGATGGAGAGCTGCCCGAGCAGAACAAGGCGCATACCGCCGCTGCCACCTGGCCCCCTCTCTCCCTTATCCGCCCCCGCTACCCCCCCCCCTCTCTCTCTCTCTCTCTCTCTCTCTTTCGCCCCCGCTCTTCTGGCCCCCGCAAAGGACAGCCGGAATAGTTTGGGAAGCCCCACCACCCCCGGGGGCCCCCACCCGCCCCTGTCGCCCTCACCCCCCTTTTTCCCCTCCCCCTTCATCGGCCCCTTATCAATCTCCCTCCCCTCCTCGCTGTACGATACAACGCCAGCAGCCCGTCCGGCAACTGCACACACACCCACACCTCCAACTACCCTCACACTACACTGGAGAGAGGGTAGATCCAAGGCAGCCCAGCCAGCCCAGTCATTCGCTCTCTGCCCTCCCTCTTGGCTCACAGCCTCCTTCTCCTACACACCCTTCCCCTCTTACCATGCCGAAGCTTGCCGAAGGCAAGATTTTGACTCCGGAAGAGGCGGAGAGGGAAGCCTCTGAAACCCCTGTTAGGTCTCGCGAGTCCTCTGCTCCCCCTCCTAAGCAACCTAGAGGACTGCCCCCTCCCCCTCTCGGCCTCTCCGTCTTCAACGGCAAGAGCGGCGCCAGCCAGTCACCCGACAAGCATCGCCCCGCTCATCGACACACTCGCTCGGGAGGAGACAGAGCCAAACACTCAAGAGAGCGTCGCTCTGGAGACCAGGTGAATCCTCAACTTTCACCTCCTCCCTTGCCTGTCTGGTCTGAGCCCCACTTTGCCAACCATTCCTTAGTGCCTCTCCCTTCCCCTCCAAGGCCCCCCAGGCTGGAGGAGGAAGTGGAAGCCTTCTCGGGTTCCAAGCCACTTCAACTCCCTCATGGGATAGAAGGAGCCTCTGGAACAGCGAGCGTCCTTTCCTCGCCTCCTTCGATGTCCTTGAGACTAGAAGCGGCAAAGAGAAAGGGACGAGGACCCTTATTGCCTCCTCCGAAGCTATCGAAGCAAGGAGTGGCCAGGGGAGGTTGTCAGAGTAAAGTCAGCTTGTTGACAACGACCCCTCCTATCGACACGGCCAGAATCGATCCTAGTTATAGGAGTTCTGCAGCCTATGTCATAGGGGAGTCTAGCTCACAAGTTGAGAGGCTGCAAAAGACCTGTGCAGCGCAAGCTCGCCTCCTAGCCCGTCTGGGCCAGCCACTCAGATCCTCATGCGGATCTCCCCTCTCCCTCCCCCCATCTACCCCCCTTGAATGCCGGCTGAGCCAATGCCTGGAATTCAAGGCCAGGGCAAAGGAACGGGACGAGGATCTTCGATCACTGAAGAAGAGAGTGGAGGAGTGCGAGAAGCAGCGCAAGGCTCTCGAGAAGAGAGGGAAAGAAGCAGAGGCCAAGAATAGGCAGGCGGTGGAGGAGGCGAGGAAGGAGGCCGAGAAGAAGGCGGAGAAGAGGACGTCCGAGCTCGCCCAGAAGCTGAAGGACTCCGAGCAGCGAGAGACGGAGCTGCGGGAGTGGATCCAGACTGCGAAGCAGAGCGACTGCTTCCTGTCGGTGGAGGACAGGGAGAAGATGGACACGGCCGTCTTCCTGGCAGAGCGCATGGCGCGCTTCCAGGAGGCCGGACTCAAGGCGCAGCAGCTGGTGCAATCCATCAACCACCAGCTGAGCAATCCGCTCTACGCCCAGGTTCAGACAGCTCAGTGCTGCTGAATGAGGCTGCGATTGCTATCCTTCCTTCTTCTGCAGTTTCTGTCGAAGAAGGGAGACAGCCGCGAGTCGCCTAAGTCAAAGGCAACACCCGCACGGTCCATCTCCTCTTCCCTCTTACACACTCACGCCTTCCTTTCTTCTCATCTCTGAACGACTCTTGATTCTGCTTGCGGAAGAGAGAAGTTCTAGTGAGAAGGAGGACTCCGCGGAAGAATCGCCGACGGAGGGAGACGAGCGACCGACTACCTCCGTTCGCCTACAGTAGTCGCCACCAACGCCCCTCTCTCCTTGCACCACATTACACACCTCAACCTCCCTCCACCAATCAATGCCTATCCCTTTACCCTCCCTCCCTTTTTTCCCCCCCAACCTGGACTTGGCCCATCTCTCGCTTCCGTACCTAATAAATTGGCAACAATGAATTAGTACGCGGAAAAGCGAAAACGCAAAACAGAAAGGAAGAGAAGAAAGCAGTCTGACTTGTCTCAGATTTAGGAGAGCGCGACATCTATCCAGGCTCAGTTTCGGACTCGTGCCCTTGAGATGAAGCTATGACTGGGCTTAGGGACTGTAGTGGAAGAGACAGACAGTCTAGTGGCCGTCCTGGAGGAGGCCACGGGCTGAATGGCTGGTGAAGAGCGAGAACAGCGCTTCACCTGCAACCTCTGCCACAACTCCAAGACCCAGTACAGAGAGATCGACTGCTCCCACTGCAACACCGCCTTCTGCTTCGACTGCGCCAGCGTGCGTCTGGAGCAAGACCTGTGAGGGAACCAGATCCTCAACATCGCGGAGCTCTGCTCCTTCTTCCTGGACAACACCGGCTCTAGCTACCTCTGCCGCAACTGCTGTCTGAAGCTGGGCAAGGGATCGCCATGGATTCCTGTTCTGCATCAGCTGCTGATGCAGGGCATTTTCCAC
>JASANA010011810.1:0-14787 GCA_030248095.1 Ptycholaimellus sp. GST1_10 | reverse complement strand
CTGGCCATAGGTGATTATAGAGAGAGACTTCAAGGTGCCGCTGCAGTAGAAAGGCAATGGCTTTGGCAATGTGCGCAGTGTGCGTTGGGAAGCGCCGCTGAATATTGTCTGCCTGTCAATCCGCATCCATCTGAATTCTGATTGTTTCAAAAAAAGAAATGTTGCCAGAAAAAGGGGTAGAAATAAGAGAAAGAAATGTGGAGAACTTTTGCCGGTGTGTTTGGCTGCTGCAGGAGTTTCAGGAGCACATCCACGGCCCCTTCGCCCACGTACTCCGCGGCCCCGTAGAGCAGCGGCACACGGAGCACTGCCCAGCCTTTGAACAGAGGGCCTTGAGGCTCATGGGCAGAGCAAAGAAGGAGCAGAGGCACCTTTTGGACGAGAGCGAGACTCGGTCTTCTTCTCCCCCTCCAGCTTGAGGCGGCCATAGTCGTTGACGGGGTTCGGCTCCGCCGTCTCCGCGTAGGGCGGCGAGTTGCCGTCGAAGACGTAGTCCGTGCTGAGGTAGAGGAAGAGCGGGTGAGCTGCACTCGATTCTGCAGCTCCCATTCTCTTCCTCCTAACCTACTGGAAGATGAAAAGGGGGAAACAAACCAGCCAGCTTCTGAGCCAGAAGTGCCGTGGCAGCGGAGTTGAGGGCGGCAGCCTTGGCGGGGTCCTTGCCGATGGCGTCGGGGCGGCGCTCCGCGGCACAGTGCACCACCAACTCCGCCTTCAGCCAGTCAGTTGAGAGGCATGTTTGATAGGGGAGGAAAGTGAAGTGCCTGTGACTCCTGGAAGGCGGTGGCCAGAGCCTCGGGGTCGGTCAAGTCCACGCTGCGGAGGCCGGGGCCTTTTCTGTGGGGGTCCCTTTCTCTCTGGACTGCTCACGGCTGTGAATAGGGAAGGACGGACCTGGACAAACACCAGCCCTCGGTTTGAAACTGCGGCAGTTGGCTGAGCTCGCTGAAGACAGCCCGGCCCAGCAGTCCTGAGGCTCCAGTCACCAGCACTTTCGGCATTTTCTCTCAGCTTCAAGCATCAAATTTCTTTAGAGCTTTGATCCTATCAATTTTTTGGCAAGTGAAAACCATCAATTGAATTGGCTCAATGAATTGCAATAATTGAGCATTTATAAATGAATGACATGAGACACAGAGCGTCACTGGGGCTGCCTGGTTGGAGCGAATGGACACAGGTTGTGCGCTTTTTCAGTTCTCCGCCAGTCTTTGGCTGCCAATCCAAGCTTGAGGTACGTATTTTTCCTCCGCATTCTATGTCGCCTTTGGAAGCTTAGTGAGCAGAGGAGGACAAAATATGCTTTATCAAGTTGCATGTTGCTTGCAACCAAGGCGTCCATATACAACAACAGCATCTCCTCCGAACAGGCTAGAGCGCGACCAATCTGCAGGACTATTTTGCGAAGAAAAGGAGTACACACAGCCGGAAGAATGAATGAAGAGCTACGCAAAATCACTGAAAGTCCTCGCAAAACACTTTTTCTCCTCCCCCACCATCACTCCGCTCTCCCACTGGCCCAGCCGCCTAATCTCTGCCTCCTCATTCACGGCTCAACACAAGCCTCTCTCAATCCAGATCAGCCCAAAACAGAAGGAGAGATTGAGAGCAGAGTAGCAAAAAAGCTAGCCAGGCTGAAACTAGACCAGGGAGGCCCCCCTCAGAAATCGGCGGGAGCTGTAAAGCGGCGAAGAGAGGATGGTGGCCAGGGGAGATTTGGGATGCGTGAGTCGGTAGGGAGGGCGGCGGGAGAGATGAAAGAGAGATCGAAAAGGAGTTGCCGCGCAGTTGCCCGCCGTGTAGTCTCAGGAAACGCTGCAGCAGCGGCAACAGCTCGCTTTCGACTTTTTCAGGTTGTCTGCAAAAAGGCTTGGCTTCGTTTTTCGTTTTATGTCCCCTGAAGGGGGACTGGCGGGATCTTATTAGAAACGGAAGTTGGCCAAGGCCACTGGTGTCCAGTTACCCACTCTGGCGGCTGAAATCTAGGCAAATATATGGAAGTTGACTGGGGAGCGAAAAATCAATGCCTCTCCACACTCACTACGTCTTTTTCTGCTGAAACACTCGGTTCTGTTCGCTAGAAGTAAAAGGGCAGACGAAAGAAGTAGACAAGCAGGATAATAAAAGGGCTGTGTGCCTTGAGAGTTGGGCTCAGGGAGGTTCTCGCGGGCGACGAGATGCATGACGGTGGTCTTGCCGAGGGGAAGGGAGAGGGCGGCCAGCGTCACGTTCCCGTGCAAGAAGCGCCCGTGGTAGATCAGTTTCAGGATGGAGGCTGAGTCCACGGCCTCTTCTGACCAGCCTAGGAGCAGAGGCGGATTTCTTAGAGCCTCCGAAAAGGTGGGTCTAAGTGTAACTTGGAGGCCAGTGGTCGAAAACGTATTGAGCTATCTCAGCCGCAGAGGTGTTGGGGGAGAAGAGGAACTCCTCCGTCCGCCCGCTCACCAGGATCAGCTTCAGGTTCACCTGCCATTTCTGACCTTTCTTATCCACTGCTCATCAACTCAGCTGAACTTATGGAAGTATTGGGGGAATCCCTGGGCATGAGCTAGGCGGGAGGGAACCTTATCAGCAGCAACAGAAGCCATGGCAGGGAGAGGACTGGTGTTGGTCAATTGGAGCAGTGGAGAGGGATAGGAGCCGGGGGTCAGAGCGTCCTCAGCTTCTCCGTCATGCCAGCAGCTGGGCCTGTGAAGGAAGGGTGTTGGCCGGTTTCAGAGGATCGCGAAATATGGGGCAGCCAGGGGAGTGAGTGGGAAATCTGGCAAGTCCGAATGGAGTGGAGGAGGCGGAGTGGAGGGTGGAGGAAAAAGGAGGGTGCATAGGACAGGGCAGGGCGGCGGCCAGAGGAGGAGGAGGGAGGGGAGGAGGGGGGCAGGGGCATCGGAGAATAGGAGAAGGCCGGGGCTCTGTTGAGGGGCTCTTTTCCACTACCCTGCCTCTCCCTCTCTCCTTCGCCAGTCCTCTTCGCCCCACCCTACTCTCTCCTCCCGTCTCCTAGCCCCCACCCGCACCCCCCTCTGCCCCCACTGTCACATGTGGTCCCACCACCTACCCCAGCCTACCTACCCACTGCCTACGGTAAGCGCTTCTTTGAACCTCCGCACTAACTGAAACCCAATTTTAATGTCATTTGCCCAATCGCTGGCTCAAATACTACTCCTAAAGAGTATTTAAAACTTCTATTGGCATTTAGCAAACAAGTATATGGCGCAGAGCGCAATAGGTGACCGCGGAGCTTCACAGCCCACAACTTCCCACACAACTTAGCAGCTTACAATTCCATGCCAATGCTCTTAATTTACATTTTAATGCTCATTTTTAATTTTTTAATACGAAAGAAAAGTTTGTCCAAATCCATTGAGAATTCGCCATTTCTCAATGTACCCCATTTTTCAGACATTCTACCCAAAAAAGTAATGTTTCAAATGTTCCAGGACCAGGTTCAAACCTCCAGATCTTTCTAAAATGTTATTACCTTTCAGGGAAAAAAAGTTTGTCTAAATCCATTGAGAATTCGCCATTTCTCAGTATACCCCACTTTTCAACCTTTCTACCCAAAAAAAGTAATGTTTCAAATGCTCCGGGACCGGTTCCACACCTCCAGATCTTCCTAAAATGTTAATACCTTTCAGCAAAAAAAAAGTTTGTCCAAATCCACTGAGAATTCACCATTTCTCAACACACCCCATTTTGCAAACTTTCTACCCAAAAAAGTAATGTTTTAAATGCCCCGGGACCGTTCCCACCCCTCCAGATCTTCCTAAAATATTATTACCTTTCAGGAAAAAAAAGTTTGTCAAAATCCGTTGAGAATTGAGCATTTTACAGCATACCCCATTTTTCAACCTTTCAACCCAAAAAAGTAATGTTTCTTATGCTTCAAGATCAGTTCCACCCCTCCAGATCTTCCTAAAATATTATTACCTTTCAGGAAAAAAAAAGTTTGTCAAAATCCGTTGAGAATTGAGCATTTTACAGCATACCCCATTTTTGAACCTTTCTACCCAAAAAAGTAATGTTTCAAATGCTCGGAAACCGATTCCACCACTCAAGATCTTCCTAAAATTTTATTACCTTTCAGGGAAAAAAAAGTTTGTCAAAATCCGTTGAGAATTGAGCCTTTTACAGCATACCCAAATTTTCAACCTTTCTACCCAAAAAAGTAATGTTTCAAATGCTCGGAAACCGGTTCCACCCCTCCAGATCTTCCTAAAATTGCATTACCTTTCAGGAAAAAAAAAGTTTGTCCCAATCCGTTGAGAATTCGCCCGTGGACAGCATTTCCAGACATATATATATATATATATATATACCTGAGGACAAAAGTTCAGTAACCTCTATAGACCGCGGAGCGGCCCTTCGGGCCGCTCCGCGGGCAAAAATATTAAATAAGATCACCGACCAAAATTATGGTTAAACCGCGCGGTTTCTTTCACTTCCCTCCATAGCATGTGCCAGGCAAGCACAGAGGCCCATACAATGTGGCGCATTTGAGCGGTGGGCCAGAAGGCATTGTCCGCCTGCCTGTTTCATAGCAAAGGCTAAGCAAAATGGCTTCTAACACCTGGGACTTCCTGCTCCTCACAGCAGCGGACCCTGTTCAAAAATGCGCATTTGAATTCGTGAGATGATAAAAAGAAGTATATTTGCAACATTTCTATCAATGTTGAGGAGCTGGCGAAAATTCGGGCAAGGGATGGACTGCCCAAAGTCCGCGCCTACCGCGTTTACGAAGACCTCCCCGCAGGCGTCAAAATCGGTCTCCTCTTTACTTCGCACAAGTCCCACCTTCTATCTTTTCGCAGAAGGTTAATTATTCTTTTCGAAAATCCTTAACTGATAGTTTTTCAATTTCGAATCACGTTTAGCTGCAACAGCCAGTGAAAGATTCCATCCACCCAGCCAATGGCCAGAGGAATTGCAGGCAGTGGGGGCGCCACCTTATCCGCCCTCAGTCGCCTGTCATCAGAGCTAGGCCCTGAGGCACTGGGCCAAAAGCGTCTTCTCCTCATCCACTCCGGCGGCCGCTCCCAGCGCCAACCCAACGCAGCCCCGCGAGGCAAGGCCTTCCTTCGTCTTCCCAAGCTTGCTCCCGATGGTGGCCACCTCATTCGTCCTCCCTAGTTCCCCCGCCGCATCAAGGCAGGCAAATCGGCAGGCAGCCCAGAGACACTGCTGGAGGCCAAGGTGGAGCTCTACTCCGTCTTCCTGGATCGGATGCTCCCCGGCAGCCTACTCCTCGCCTCTGCCGACACCCTGGAGACATTCCAACTGCCCCCTAGTTGAGTTCTTTCCATCTGGTGCAAAAACATATGGGAGCCCATGGCTTAGACTGGTCGATGGAAGAAGCCGGATTCACCCTGCCCGCCTTCCCCTGCAGTCTGGAGACAGCCAGCCAGCATGGCGTCTACATTCCTCTAGTCCTCTTTCCTGCTCCATCGGAAGTATAAAGACCCAAAGAGCTTACAATCGTAGAGGGAAGCGGATGCAGAAAGCGGCCTGGCCCCCGTCCGCCGAGTCCTGCAGAAGCCGAGTAGGAGCCAGATGGAGGAGCTGGGTGCTGTTGGGGCGGATGGAAGAGTGCTCAGCGATTCCTTCTACCTCATCGCGGCCCCGATGCTTCAGTCCCTGCTGGAGTGGCATAGGAAGGAAGGTCCAGTGAGAGCGGAACTGGACGCCTATGGGGATTTTCTTCAGCCGCTGGGCAGCCAGCCTGATCCTGCATTCCTTCAGGACAACAGCCGTTTGGGTTAGTTCGGCCTTATCTCATGACTCTACCCAAGAAGTGGAAACTAAAAAAAGACTTGATCAAACGATCAAAGAACATAAAGGAATTCATTGAGAGAGGCGGTATTATGATAGAATTTAGTGAATAATTAGTGATTTAGTCTCGCAATTTCCTCGAAATCAGAATGTATAGGTGCTTCAATGAAATGCAGTGCTCGGCATGGGTGACTGAGGCTTGCAGCTGGGGCAGCGAAGGCTGAGGAGGCCGAAGGACAGCGTCGGAGCCTTTTTGCTCTGCTGCAGGGCAAGCCAGCCTCCGTGCTGGTGCTGAGAGAGGCTCACTTTTACCACCTGGGCACTCTGGCCGAACTCATCGCCCACTTCCAGCCCTGTTCACAACTCTACATTGCTCTAGAATTCCAATCCAAGGTCCCACCGTCAAAACAGCAATAGAAGAAATCTAGAACTTTTATTAGACATCAGGTTGACATGAAGCTGACCTGCAGAGGAAGCGCAGCCTCCATCCAAGGCATTGTCATCAACTCAACGCTTCATCCAGCCTCAGTTCTACCCAGCAATTGCATCCTGGAAGATTGCGAGTTCGGCGGTTGCCCCTTCTTTTTGCCCCCCCCCCCCATACTTCTGTCTAAACAAAGGCCAGGGTTGAGGCCCCCTGGAGCTGGGCGAAGAGAGCATCCTGTACAACTGCGACTCCAGGGACGGACTTCGGCTGGGGCCGCGTAGCTTCCTGATGACAGTGCCGGTGGTTGTCAACCAGCAGCCTGGCTGGGTCCCCGTGGCCGGTCGAACCGATGAAGACTGGAAACAGCTCCCACCCGCCTACCGCCAGTCCCGCCCTCACGAGGTGGCTCAGATCTCTTAATGATGGACCTGGCAGAATTGATGTTGAAGCATCGGGAGCGCTGGCATGTGCCCATGTATCCGTTCTGTGCCGATCGAGAGGAGGCAACGACGGCTGGGGCGGCTATCATTGCAAATGCTCTGTCTCAAAGGGCAACAGAGCAGCGTCTTAGCCTGGCGCAGATTATGCAGTGCAAAGATGTGGGACGGCTTTAGAATTTCAACTGCCTTTGGGGCGTCAAAGTTTTTTTGCATTGCTTCATTCAATTGTGCGCCAAATTTTGTGTTTGCTTCGCTAGTCCGCCTTTTCACGATTTATTGTTGAAGGATAAATGATGAGGGGTTTGGAAACTGGGATAGAGGAAGAGAGAAACTGAAGCCAATTATGGTCCCAAGTGAGAGCGTTGGCAACTTCGAAAAACAAAACAGCAGACGATAATATATTGTTTTTCCTTCGATGCATTTATCCATCCTTAGATGTATTTCTTTTGCCGGAAATGGGTTATATCAATTATTTTCTGGTGCTGCACCAGCCTGCATACAGCGGTTTTGAAAGAATTTGAAACAATGCCCTCTGTAATTGCGCATTTGCGCAGCCACCACAGTCATGTTTTGTCCACAACAAACGCAGAATTCATAGCCGTTTTCCAAACGGAGTTCACGAAGGAATGGCAGAAATCCCGGCTAAAAAAGCCAAACTGGAAATTCCAGACTGCTACGCGGAAAAAGGCGATCTGAGCAGCTTCCGCCTCATCGTGGAAGGGCAGACCCTTTGGGTCTCCAAGGTCGCCTTTCATCATCCCACCACTCATTTTTGCCCCAGAAAGTAATATGGTTTTTGTAGGAGAAGCTGGGCGGAGTGAGTGATGTCCTTGCTCGTCTTGTACTCGGCCCATTCGACGAGGCCAGGGAAGGCTGTGCCATTCAGCCAGAGAAAAAGTAAGTATGGTCCCTCATTTAATGCTGGCAAACATTTCTCAATTTCTGATAGCCTTTTCTACCTCTTTACTGCCACTTCAAAAGCGTTGGCTTTGGTAGGATAGATCATATGAGCCTGACAGCTCCTTTGTTTCTGTCTTGAGGCTGTCAGCGGTGCTGGCATTCCTGGGCTGGCTGGACAAGATGTGTCTGGACGATGGGCGCGTCTACTCCAAGGTGGGCAAAATGCTGCGCATCGCGGACGGAGACTTGCTGGACTTGGCGGAGCTGGGGCGGGAGTGGCAGGTGCAGAGCCTCCTGGACGACCTTCACCACTACATCCTTTTCAAAGTCCAACTAGGCTAATCTTTTTGCTTTTCAAACACCTTGCGGCTCCAAGAGTCAAATCAGAGAATGAACTCAAGTGACCTGACGATAAAAGCTGACCTGACCACTCGGACGCTTAGATGGCACAGAGTAGAGCATGGTATATAACACTGGGCAAAGAATATAAACTTTAAAAAAGTGAATTAGCCCATTTCATATTTTCGAGGCGATTCCAGAGCCTTTGACGAAGCCAACGGCGCTACTGCTCTTCCAACTAGCCCAGATTGTGGAGGAAGGTGCGAGCCACCTAACGGAGGAAGAAAAAGCGGCTCTCATCAAGGCCATCGTCTACAGCGACACCCAGCTCCCGGACCTGGAGAAGCTGGCAAATAACAAATCCCTCCCGCCTTTCTTCCAGTCCTACGCGGGCGCCATCGCCAACATGACCAGCGAAATCGTCAGCGGCACGCTTTTCCAGAGTAAAATTCTCCTTTTTTTAATTCAAATGTACAAATTACGGTTTATAATTTTACAAAATATCAAAAATATTACAAATTTTACAAATTTACAAAATTTCAATTTGATAGTTCCGTTGCAGAAAGGCACAAAATGGCAAGCTGCCTATGCTTGGCCAGCGTTTCGAAGCTTACCCTCGATCAAGAGACGGCCCTATTCGCAGCAGTGGAGGAGTGCGATGTGAGAAAAGTGGACCTGGACTCTCTCAAGCCTTCTTTTCGCATTCGTCTCTACGAGGTTGCTCCAGATTTTGGTTGAGATATTGAAACTGAATTTTTTCAGTACATCATGAATGAGACCGCCAACCGAATGCCCAGCCAGCCGCCCACCGAAGGCCTGCAGTTCAAAAGGCGACTCCAATCTACGAATCAGCATTCCGGCTATCTGACAAAGTTCATGCGTCAGTAGTGCCATTTTCTTTCTTATCCAGGTTTTCGTAAGTCGCCTACCATTTATTTTTGGTTATAGTTGTTTCCTGCATTATTATGATTTTCATCCCATGACGCATTGAACCACGTCTTAATGTCATCGCTCAATCGAACATTACCTGATGAACTGCTCATATGGCTTGAGCTGCTGTTTCATCGTATTTTACTCTGCTTATTCATTCATTTTTCTGCCTCGTTTCTCATTTTACTGCACTTGTGCTTGCAAAGTTGAAATGCTGAATATTCTTGGCATAAAATTATATTCGAATAACAGGCCGCACAGTAGTAACATTCCTGTCATAATATGCAATTTTTAATGCCTTCGTTTACGCAAACTGTTTATGTTTCCTTGTATCCTCTTCTTCACTGTATGTTGATTATGTCAGTTTTTAACTGTTTATGCCACGATATGACAGTTTTTAAAAGCAAAAACCAATGGAAATGCCTCAAGAGGATGTCGGTGATGAGCAGTTGTTATCCACGGCCTTGTGTGCCCGTAAAAAATTCGACCACTGACCTGTGTTGATCTTGATAATTTTTGCGCGGCCGAAGGCCGCCTGCCGCGGAGGGCTGGGCAGCCAGAGCTCCGGAGGCCGTAGGGCATGGGTGCGGAAGCCCCGGAGCACAGCCTAGCATGCGAAGCATGCTAGGCGAAGCGTAGGGGCCGTAGCACCCGTGCCCGGAGGCCGGAGGAGCTCTGGCGCCCTGCCCGAAGCGGCGGGTGGCCAAGGCCCGCTTAAGCTGTTACCCTATTTTTCGTCCGTCATTCAGCATATCTTATATAATACGCGTGATGCCATTTTTGGGGGTGCCTAGGCGCCAACTGGATTCTTGACTTATCCTGGCATATGATAGCTCTACGTATCAGTATTGAGAAATTATTTAATAATTTTTGGGGCGCGCTGTGCATGGGTAATGTTGAAAATATGAAAAAATCGAAAACGTGCGCATTTTTGGCATTTTTGGGCTTTTTTTGACTTCAAAACTTCATAGCTCCTTCATTTTTTAACTTTTTTTGTCGGACTTTTTTTTAAATTAAAGCTTCAACAATTCTACTTAAAATCTATTGTTTAATTTTCAACGCTTTCAGTAAAATATTTGGGAAAAAATGGATTGAGTGATGCCAATTTTTCGATTTCTTGCCCATCCAGGAGTCTGATGTTTTTGAGATCAAATAATTCTTCAAGGCAAAGTTAAGTCACCACAAACCCAGTCAATGTTAAATTCGATGACCTAGAGAGATTGCATGCATCAAGTTATTGAGTTCTTAGAGCAGCTTAGACTAAAGATGCTTTTAATAACGTGGCTCTCTTTTTGTCCTCAAAATTGAGTTTTCAACTGTGAATATATCTTATTGTATCATTTTTCTGAAAGGTCAATATGTTTAAGGAAGATTTTAAGGGATGTAATTGGTTGCGTAACTTTAACTTAAGGTGGCCGCGCGAAGCGCGGCCACTAACCCATATTACTAGTATATATATATGTGTGTGTCCAGGGCCAGTACTCCGCGGTTTTTCAATGTAATTGGCTGACTTTTTGCATGAAGGTCCGTCAGGGTGGTGGCTCGGGACGTTTTTCTGCCATCGGCGTAATTTTTTGATTTTCGCCCAAAACTCAATTTTTTGATGTTTCAAAATACTAAAAATCATAAATCACTGGTTTTTCAATGAAATCAGCTGATTTTTGGCAGATACGTCTGTCAAGTTGAAGGTGTTAAAAGGTGTTAAAAGTGTAATCGAAATCGACGTCTTGAAGGTGTTAAAAGGAATTTATAAAATATTTATTATTTCTTGATTTATAGTCAAAAAACTAAAATATTCATGCTTCAAATATTTGAACATGCATAAATCCATGGTTTTTCAATGAAATCAGTTGATTTTTGGCATGTACTTCTGTCGTGGTGATAGTTTTAAGCAATTAAAAGCAATTTACGGAATTTTTTTAATATTTCCCGATTTATGGCAAAAAACCACAAATATTGATGTTTCAAAAATTTGATCAAGCATAAATTTATGGTTTTTCAATGAAATCAGCTGAATTTTGTTATGAAGATCCGTCTGGGTGGTGTCTTGAAGCTGTTATAAGGATTTTACGAAATATTAATTATTTCCTGATTTATGGCCAAAAACCTAAAATCTTGGTGTTTCAAAAATGTGAACATTCATAAATATTGGTATGAAGATTCATGCGTGTGGTATCTCGAAGCAAGGCCGCGCATCTCTTGGCGACAGCCGAGAATACCTTGTATACTTTAAGCACCCATTTTTTGAATTTTAAAAAATACGCAGTAGATCATGAGAGCTTAAAAAATTTGACAGGACATCATCTCGGAAATTATTTGTCATGATAGTTTAAAATGGCTCACCCCTTTATGAAAAAGCTATAATGATAGTTTCACAGGCGTAATTTTTATTCAAATTTTGAGAAATCACCTATTTTTGATAAAACTTGCTCGTGGAACATGCTCTTGCTCTTGGAAATTGATAAGATAGTTGCCGTTTTTTATACACATGAACGTTTGTGAATCAAACAAAGGACATTAGTAAGGTTGAAATCTCAATATCTATTGAATGACTATCACAATTGGTGCTCTTTTCACTACTTTTTTCCCCAAACATGAAAAGCGCCTTCGCCAGTATGCTTGTTAAACCTGCAGCCCAACAAAGTATCTCATGCAAATATGTCACATGTAGTGCGAGAAATGATGACCGATAAAGATTTTTTATCAGGTACTTTTCCACTTCGAATTTGACACGCGCGATGTTATCGTCACTTCGATTGCCCTTGCCTGTTATCACCAACAGCCACTCATCCTGCAAGCAAGGACAACCAGCGTCCTTCTTCTCCCACAGCAGGAAAAATTATCAAAATCCCAAGCGCATGTAAAAGTAGCGTATGCCGTATATTGCGGAAACTGTACGGCTTTGCTCAAGAAGATTAAAATTACTCTGGCATTTACGTGAGGCCGCACAATTGATTACCACTATTACATCCATCCCAATCCCCAAGGATTCTACCCCCCCCCCACCAGAATTCTACCCCCACCTGTGAAGACTCCCCCCCACAGTAAGTATCCCCCCAAATCTGTAACCAATATATGAACGTACTTACGTACACGCTGTAGAGGTGTTTGCATTTGGGGGGGGATCCTGGTCATCAATTTTTGGGGACCACTATACTATACTATACCAAATGTCAAGTGCTATTTGGGGGGGGGATAGTGGTCATCAATCAAGGAATTTTGGCATTTGGGGGGGATAGTGGTCACCAAAATCGATGACCAGGATCCCCCCCCCAAATGCAAAGTATACTGTTTTTACTGTTTTTGTTAGTATCTTGCGCTTAGTCACACCCGTTAAATAGTTGAGGGGGGGGGGGTGAAATTGTTGAGGGGGGCGGTAGAATTCTTGGTGGGGGGGTGGGGGAGACTAGGGGTGAGGGTGGGGGCTAGGAGACGGGTGGAGAGAGTAGGGTGGGGCGAAGAGGACTGGCGGAGGAGAGAGGGAGAGGCAGGGTAGTGGAAAAGAGCCCCTCAACAGAGCCCCGGCTTTTTTCTGGATACTCCCACGCCCCTGCCCCCCTCCTCTCCCTCTCCCTCTCCTTCTCTCTCTCGGCCGCCGCCCTGCCCTGTCCAACGCACCCTCCTTTCTCCTCCACCCTCCACTCCGCCTCCTCCACTCCATTCGGACTTGCGAGATTTCCCACTCACTCCCCTGGCTGCCCCATATTTCGCGATCCTCTGAAACCGGCCAAGACCCTTCCTTCACAAGCCCAGCTGCTGGTAAGAACTACGGAGAAGCTGAGGACGCTCTGACTCCTGGCTCCTATCCCTCTCTACTGCTCCAGTTGACCAACACCAGTCCTCTCCCTGCCATGGCTTCCTTTGCTGCCTGAGATAAGGTTCCCTCCCGCCTAGCTCATGCCCAGGGATTCCCCCAATACTTCCATAAGTTCAGCTGAGTTGATGAGCAGTGGATAAGAAAGGTCAGAAATGGCAAAGGTGAACCTGAGCCTGATCCTGGTGAGCGGGCGGACGGAGGGAGTTCCTCTTCTCCCCCCACACCTCTGCGGCCCAGAATGCTGAATACGTTTTTGACCACTGGCCTCCAAGTTACACTTAGACCCACCTTTTCGGAGGCTCTAAGAACTTCTGCCTCTGCTCTGAGGCTGGTGCAGCACCAGAAAATAATTGATATAACCCATTTCCGGCAAAGATCATCACCACAGAGTCACTCCCACACCTGTAGATACTGTCTTCGCCCAGCTCCAGGGGGCCTCAACTCTTGGCCTTTGTTTAGACAGAAGTATGGGGGGAAAAAGAAGGGGCAACCGCCGAACCTCGCAATCTTCCACGGTGGAATCGCCGGAGAGAAATGTAGGCTGGATGAAGCGTTGAGTTGATGACAATGCCTTGGATGGAGGCTGCGCTTCCTCTTGCAGGTCAGCTTCAGCTGTCAACCTGATGTCTAATAAAAGTTTGAGATTTCTTCTATTGCTGTTTTGACGGTGGGACCTTGGATTGGAATTTTTAGAGCAATGTAGAGTTGTGAACAGGGCTGGAAGTGGGGCGATGAGTTCGGCCAAAGATGCCCAGGTGGTAAAAGTGAGCCTCCCTCTAGCACCAGCACGGAGGCCTGGGTTGCGGTGCAAGGAAGAGTAAAAAGGCTCTGATGCTGTCCCTTTGGCCTCCTCAGCCTTTGGTGCCGGAGCTGCAAGCCTCAGTCACCCATGCCGAGCACCGGATTGCATTCTAACAGCCTATACATTCTGATTTCGAGGAAATTGCGAGACTAAGTCAGTCAATTTTTGACTAAAATCGATCATAAGACTGCCTCTTGGAACCAAAGTTTCTCCTTTATGTTCTTTGATCGTTTGATCAAGTCTTTTTTAGTTTTTCCACTTCTTGGGTAGAGTCATGAGATAAGGCCGAACTAACCCAAACGGCTGTTGTCCTGAAGGAATGCAGGATGAGGCTGGCTGCCCAGCGGCTGAAGAAAATCCCCAGAGGCGTCCAGTTCCCGCTCTCACTGGACCTTCCTTCCTGATGCCACTCCAGCAGGGACTGAAGCATCGGGACCGCGATGAGGTAGAAGGAATCGCTGAGCAATCTTCCCATCCGCCCCAACAGCACCCAGCTCCTCCATCTGGCTCTTGACTCGGCTTCTGCAGGACTTGGCGGCGGACGGGGGCCAGGCCGCTTTCTGCATCCGCTTCCCTCTACGATTGTAAGCTCTTTGGGTCTTTATACTTCCGATGGAGCAGGAAAGAGGACTAGAGGAATGGAGACGCCATGCTGGCTGGCTGTCTCCAGACTGCAGGGGAAGGCGGGCAGGGTGAATCCGGCTTCTTCCATCGACCAGTCTAAGCCATGGGCTCCCATATGTTTTTGCACCAGATGGAAAGAACTCAACTAGGGGGCAGTTGGAATGTCTCTAGGGTGTCGGCAGAGGCGAGGAGTAGGCTGCCGGGGAGCATCCGATCCAGGAAGACGGAGTAGGGCTCCGACCTTGGCCTCCAGCAGTGTCTCTGGGCTGCCTGCCGATTTGCCCGCCTCTATGCGGCGGGGGAACTAGGGAGGACGAACGAGGTGGCCACCATCGGGAGCAAGCTTGGGAAGACGAAGGAAGGCCTCGCCCTCGCGGGGCTGCGTTGGGTTGGCGCTGGGAGCGGCCGCCGGAGTGGATGAGGAGAAGACGCTTTTGGCCCAGTGCCTCAGGGCCTAGCTCTGATGACAGGCGACTGAGGGCGGATAAGGTGGCGCCCCCACGGCCTGCAATTCCTCTGGCCATTGGCTGGGGTGGGCACTGAAATCTTTCACTGGCTGTTGCAGCTAAACGTGATTCGAAATTGAAAAACTATCAGTTAAGGATTTTCGAAAAGAAATAATTAACCTTCTGCGAAAAAGATAGAAGGTGGGACTTGTGCGAAGTAAAAAGGAGACCGATTTTGACGCCTGCGGGGAGGTCTTCGGTAACGCGGGAGGCGCGGACTTTGGGCAGTCCATCCCTTG
>JASANA010011809.1:0-17193 GCA_030248095.1 Ptycholaimellus sp. GST1_10 | reverse complement strand
CCACTTTTTCTCAGCATCTCTCTATTGAGTTAGTTTATTGTTGCTATGAAAGTTATTTTTAAGTTTATTAAAAATCAAGGAGCTCAATGTTGATTACTTCATTCCAGCCGCTGCTGGGTTTATTGGTTATTGATGCCCAGGAGATTTGTCGTGTAAGTGTTAGGTCTGGCTGATTGCTTGTGTCAGCTGTTTTTACCTCCTTTTCATTTGAATTGCCATCCAAATTGCTCCATCGTGTTTAGCATTGCTGCTGCCTCTATCGCCCACCTCCTCATTGCTTTTGCTCCATTTCATCCTTCCTTGTCCCCAGCCACCAGGCCAAGGCCATGTTTCCAGTCAAAGCGCCACCCAATTAACTGTTCAAGTGCTGCTTTAGTGGAGGTGCCAGCTATGTTGCCCAGGAGTGAGGATGTCAGGCTGCTCCTGTGAGCCCGCCCATGCCTTTCCAGCTGAGCCCATACTCCCTCAAATCCCTTCATTGGAGGCTGTGCCATGGATATCATTTCAGGAGTGGAGCCTAAGCCGATCAAGCGCTTGCAGTGAGCAGTTCATGTGCCATGTCAGTCAGCTTCGAGGTCGAGGTGAGCCTCGGCCTTGAATCCGTTGCGCTTGACCGCCACGCCGAGTACCACCAGCTTCTGGAGCACAAAGCTCTTGTTTGTTCATCTCATCAAGCCGACGCGCCACCTCCAAGGGACAGCCGCCATGAGCCATGCCGACCTTCTCGCTTACACCCATCAAGGACACCAGAAAAGGCTGAAGCAAACCACCACAAAAACACCAACGCGTCTCGTAACCAAAACAAACACACAGCGTATTGCTGACTGATAAGGTCCTTCTCATCCTCCTCCTCCTCCAATATCCCATTGGTCGCTTTGGAGAGATAGATAGAGCCTGGAGAACCTGAGCCAGGCGCACCATGCCTCATCCAGGCTGTACTTCTGGAAGGCACTGATTTCGGCTCAAAGAAGGATGAACGAGGAACCGAAAGCTTCTGCCAAACCCCAGAGAGCTCGCCGTGGAGGTCTTTGAGCGCGTCCCAGCCGCCTCAAAACACAGCATCGATGAAGGAGGCCAAAAAACAGACCTGACTCTGACTGGAAGAAGCTGGTCCAGCTCGTCCGCGGTGATGGGCGTCGTCGGGCCCATGAGCACAGGCTGCTGCGCCTTCGCCTCCGCCGCCGCCAAGGCCTTGGCGAGCTCCGCGTCCTCCTTCTTCGAGATCGTCGCCTCTGCCTCAAACCCACGGCCCTCCAGTGAGAAGGGGGGTAGGGGGGTGGGAGGATGGGGGTTTACAGGGCGCAGGCTGGTGAGGAGTGGAAGGCGTAGGCGGAGAGGCTGGGCGCCGCCGGGCCAGGCCTCCTCGTCGCTGTCGCGGGCGGACGGGCGAGGGTGCATGGCTCGCACCTCCACTCGCCCCTAAACAAGGAGCCAGGCCCTGTCTCTCAACCCCATCCATCTCTCTCAGGGAAGGCTAGGCCTGGCTTTTGCGCTTGGAGTGGCGCTTGCGCTGGCCTCGCTGTGGCCTGTGGGCGGAGGAGGAGGATGGAGAGGGTGGCGGAGGGACGGATGGTGGGCTGCTGACGGGGTGGAAGAGGGGCCAGCTGGATCTGGTAGGCTCGGAGGGGCGCATTCTCAATTGGCAGGGATTGATGGAGAAGAGGAGGGGGCTGAAAAAGGGCGGACGGGCGCATCCTCGCCGGCCAGCGGAAGGTTGGGGCAGGTCTTGAGGCTGACGCGCCGCCGATTGCCCTGGGCCTCGAAGAGACGCGTCACCATGGCCCCGTCCAGACCCAGCAGCTGAAAGAATGAGCTGCTAGTCAACGGACTAAGCATTCGAGCCTTCTTTCGTTTCAGCATCAAGAGGATTGACTTAGGCAAAGCAAGAGGATTGAATTAGGCTGTTGATGAGTGTGGGAGAGAGTAGAAAGAGGACCTTGGGGAAGACGAGGACTCGGGCGCCGTCGGCGGTGACGGCGTAGAACTCCCAGTCGCGATCCAGGCGTCGATGCGTGTCCTCCAGACGAAGGTGCAGCTCCCTTATGGGCACCAGACGCCGTGCCTTCACCACCTCCCATTCCTCAATCAGCCTCTTCTCATGCTCACTGCCTCCCATTTCTGCCCCACTCACCCGAGTCCCTGTCCGAATGCCGTAGCGGAGCAGCAGCGTCTGGCCCAGCTGGAACTTTTCTGCAAAAGAGCACCCAGCTGAGGACTGCCAATGGGGGCTGGGAGGGGATGTTAGACTGGCTCACCGGCGGGGGTGTCCAGCGTGGCGTCGGGCGCGAAGTAGGCGTCCTCCTTGCTGTCCTTGTCGGAGACCTGCAGGCCGTCCCGAGTCACAGCCACCACGCTGGCCTGCATTGCATGGATGGAGGGGAGAGGAGGGCTAAGGGTAAGGGGAGAGGAGGGGTAAGGAGGAGGAGGCTAAACTATGAAGATGCGTTCGCGATCGTAGGCAGGGGCGGGCGGACGGGGTCTGCCGCCGCGGATGAACTGGAGCTTGCTGGCTTGGTATTCGTCCCCGGCGCCTTCCAAGGCTGTCGCCGCCAGCACCTGTCACAAAAGCAATTGTTTAGAGGCTTGTGTTCAGCTGTTCATCGATTGAGGCTTGAGGAGGGGATGAGGAGGGGATGAGAGGGGGCACCTTGAAGCTGTCGTTGCGCTGGAAGAAGCTGTCGAGCATAAGCAGGCCCAGTTTCACGCCGCTCTCCAGCATCGTCTCCTTGTCCGCGAACACCCGACTGAAAGTAGCAGAATTTGAGAAAGTTGTCAGAGCAATTATAGGGTGGTACAAGGCTCAGTTTGGTTTATCAATAATGGTTCAAAGTCACCCTATTTTTTCTGACTTAGGACTATATTCGCGGTTTCGATTGCATTGGCCACTTTGTTTTCCTTTGTTGCTTTGTTGTCATTCCTCGCGAGATAGATGTGCAAAATTCAGGAATGCCAACGAAACAATGATTATGAAATATCCTTGTCATTCCGTTTCTTCCTTAGCTGAAGTGAACTGTTATGCGATGTTCGTTGTATTGTTTGTTTTCCAAATGTTTAGATTGAAAAACCAACAAATTTTGTATTAAAGCAAACACTTTTTTTCGGACTCAAGAATCAAACGAACTTTCCTACCCTCTCAGGTCAACTTCAGGTTCTTTAGCGTCAATGAAGAAAAGAAAAAAGGCCTACGTGGTTTTGGCGTGGCGGGCGGTAAGCATGAGGGTGTCGGGGAAGACTTGCTCCAAGAAGAAAACCTTGTCCACCGCTGCAAACCTCACAATCTTCCACAGACCACTCCAACAAATCCCACTCAGCCATAGACCGGCCTTCAACTTCCGAAATCTCCCCTTCCACTCAGTCTGCCGAGTTATCAAAAGCTATCAAAAACTATGCTATTATCAAAATTGAGCAAGGAGAGAAAGCTGGGAATGATGAAAGAGACGTGAGGCGGGGTCGTTCTGCGGACGACGGCTGGAGCTGCGATCCTTGCTCCGCTGGGAGGCCATGTCTCTCTGCCCAGTCTCTGTGCGCTGCGGTGGAAGCTGGTGGGAGGAGGGAGTGAGTGGAATGGGTGCGGGAACGGGAGTGAGGCTGCAGTGAGGAGTGTTTTGGGGCAAGGGCGGGGAGGGAACGGCTCCCGCTCAAAGTTGCGCGCGCCTGCTCACCGGCGCCAATTCAACGCCCTCTCATGTAGATGCAATCGGTGCATGCATTTGCCGGCACTGTTTCTTCTTTCTCTTCAATCGCCCATTTTCGGCCTGTTTCAATCCTCCTGGCAACTGAAGTAGTGACAAGAAATCTGGGCGGCATTATCCAAGCAAGCGATCTGCGGCAATTTAGGCCTCAAATATCCCGACAGGCGACATTTATTCCGCCCCATCGAACTAAACTGAGGTAGGCTTCCGAAGCTCTTTCCCAGTCTCTTTCACAAGGGCTGCGCCATCGACTGGTGGAGGGGGCACTTTGGGCGAGCAATGATGCGGAGCAGTCAAAGGCGGGCTCTGCGGCCTGGCTCTCTGGCCGCTTCCGCCAAGCAGGGCCTGGCCAGCCTACAGCGCAGCCTTCGACGCCCGGGCATGGCCAACGGGACTGCCAATGGTTGCCCTGCCCTTCTTTCAGGGCTGCTGCAGGAGAAGGAGAATACACAGGGCATGTTGGGGCTGGCGGGGGCCTGGAGCTGACGGCGGAGGAGGAGGAGGAGTTCCGGGCTGTCTTTGAGCTGTTTGATGACGACGGCTCCGGCAGCATCGGCAAGGTGAGCACTGATTGGAATTGATCATTTTGAATGGTCGTTTATTGGGATTTAGATTGATCCATGAATATTAGCAGACTTGAACACTTTTGAACATGAAAAAAACATAAAACCGAAATAGTGAACGTTTTTACTTTTTCATCTTATTTGAGCCCAATTGTAAACTTCTGCCTAGTCGAATCTAAAGGCACTGGAGCAGGCCTTATAGTGTTGCCCATCTTCCACAGTTTGATATATTTAATTTGATTCAGTTTTGGGTTCGAAATCGGAGCCCAAAATTTGGGGTCTGCAATTTAGGGTCTAAATTTAAGAAAAACCCTTTTTAAAATTTAGGAAAATTCTTTACTTTCCAAATGTTTCAAATCCATTAAAAATCAAAAACCAATAAAATTTAAGGTCAAGATGGCAAACGTGTATTTCAATATTAAATGTTAAAAAAAATTTTTGTGGTACAAATCATTTTGTTTTAAAACTGTTTGAAATTACTAGCCTTACTCTTGATTAGCTTTGAATTTTGAGCCCCCCTGTCATTGAGTCCAATTTTAATTAATTTGTGTGCTCCAGTAACTCATTTGTGAATGAACTGGCAATGCCTTGCGAGGACGAAATGCGGCGAGCTATGGAGCGGCTGGACTTCGAGATGAGCCCGGCGGAGTTCGAGAAGATGATCAAAGTTCTTTCCTCCGCTTCTCCCATCTTCAAAGAGCCTCTCCTCCACTCGCAGGAGATCGACGACGACGGGAACGGGGAGGTGAGCTTTGAGGAGTTCTGCCTGGTCATGAAACGGCTCACCGGCGGCAAGGAAGACCAGTGGGCCGGCGTCATTCGCCAGTGCTTCCAGTTCTTCGACATGGTGAGGGCTGTTACTGAATGGAGGCCTGCTGCTGAGTGTGGGCTTTGGAGGACAAGAACGGGCGGGTGAGTGAGCTGGAGTTCGCCTGGGTCCTGCGCACGTTCGGCGGGGCCTTCTTCGACGAGGCCTTGGCCGGCGAGATTTTCCTCCAGCACGACATCGATGGCAATGGCTTTCTGGATACACGAGAGTTCGAAACATTCGTCAGGTCTTCTTTACTTTGTTGGGAATCTTTGAGTTTCTCAGTAAATAGATAATTCTAAAAAAGATTTTAACTACTGCTTATTTATTTAAATTATTGATTAAATCTAGCTTTTGCTAGCAAATGTTTATAAGGCACAGGTCATACCTCACTGAAGAAGACGTGAAGCAGCAAGCAGATCGACGTCATTATTGATAGCATTTCATCTTTGCTATATTTGTTAATATTGCATAATTTGTTAATCGTTAATTCGTAAAAATGAACTACCTTGAATTTTAGCATTAGCTTTTTGGGATCTCCATAAGAATCTTTAGTCTACGATGAATTATTCCCTTGTATTATCTAGAAATCTTCAGCATCAGGCATATTGTTCGCACCATTCGTGAGTAAACTGTAGCGCACTCGGGGTCGCTGATCCTAATTCATCACCAAAATGAACATTAAAAGGGCTCCTATTGAAACTTGACCAATAAGGCAACTTGATAAAGCACGGGAAGAAAAGGCGACAAATGGAGGCTGGAGGCGGCAGATATCAGTTTGCTGCAGTGAACGTCAAATGGTCTGCAACTGGAAAGCTGGGGAGGAAAAAGCTATCGAGGGGATAGGAAAGCACGAGGGCAGGGGAGCCTTAGCAGTGGCTTTACAATAGTAGAGGAGCGAGAAAGAAGAAGAGGGGCTAGTTGGACTAGTCTACGTTTGGTGAGACTAGAGGTAGGGGCTGGGGTGGGTATGGGGGTAGGGGAGGGACTAGGCAGAGGCCATGAGGACATCCTCGTACTGCTTGAGGAAGGACTCGCCGACAGGGAACCACTCCCAGTTTCGCTCGTCGTAGGCCGCCCGGATGAAGGTCTCCTGGCCCGTGTAGTCCGCCTCGTCCTTGTTGATCAGATGGAGCAGGAAGAACCTGCACATTCTCATCTCTCCTTTCCAACCATACATCAAGCTTTGTGGAATACATAGCTGAAGTTCAATTGAGGTCATCAGAAGACAGCGGAATACGGAGAACGGGTTTGCGCTAAGCAAAGAAACGTGCGGGAGGAAGGGTACGATGGGTATTGATGGGTAGAATGGAGGACGTAGGATGGTGGGAGGAGGTTAGGAGGAGAGCAGGAGATCCTCGTACTGCTTCACGAAGCACTCCCCGACAGGGAAGAAGGTCCAGTTCCTGTCGTCGTACATGGCCCGGATGAAGGTCTCCTGGCCCGTGTACTCCGTCTCCGCTCTGTTGATCAGGTACTGGAAGAAGAACCTGCACCAATCCACTCCAGCACAACCCACACATGCTCTCAAGGTTAGGGCCTCCAGTTCACGAAAAACACTGCGGGGTTGGGGAAGCGAACACAAGAGGAGGGGAGGAGAAGCAGGACAGGGGGGTGGAGTAGGGCTCACAGATAGTTGGCAAAGTTGTGGTCCTGCTTGACGTGGATCTCGAAGCCCTTGGGTATCTTGTCGAAGTAGTCCTTGTCCTTGTCGCAGATGAAGCAGTTGCCCTCCAGCTTGTCCACGGCGTCCTCCTGGTTGGAGCGCAGCTCACCGAAGGCGTCGATGATCAGACCTGGAACACTTCTTTCCATCGCTTCTGGCAGGAAGGGCAGAAGAAGAATGAAGGGACCTTGCATGATGGCCAGGAGGATGACGATGACGAAGAAGAAGAAGCTGATGTCGAAGCCCATGCGCCAAGTCTCGTTGTCCATCCCGTACGGCGGCTCCAACTCGTCACCGATGCCTCCCCCAGCTCGCACGCCTCAACCATTCGCCTCTTCTCTCCTATACCCAACCGTCGCCTTCCAGTTGCATTCAAGGCCGTTCCAAATGGCAGCCGTGTGGAGAGACGAGGCAGCCAGGCTTCGATGCGAGAGGGGAGGAGCAAAGAAGGGAGTAGAAAGGGGGCATTCTGCGTCTGGGGGCACTTAGGGAGGCATTCCTGCCTTTGACGGGCGGCCGAGGGTCCCAGTCCCCGATGCTTACGCCGCCGTCTTTCACTAGAGAGACAATTGAGGCTAGAATATCTAGCTGGCTGGCTGGAGGAAGGGGAGATGGAAGTGGTTGGGGCAGAGAAAAGTAACCAGCATAGAAGTGGTAGATGAAGCAGGTGAACATGTTGTGGCACTTGCGCTCCGGCTCCTCGCCCTCCTCCTCCGCCTCCTGGACGTAGGAGGCGCGGAAGAAGTTGAAGGCCAGGACGGAGTACAGGTAGACCACCACCAGCGTCATCATGATCGTCAGGATCAGCTGCAGATGGAGTGATTGGTGAAAAGGAGGAGAATGGGAGGAATGGGTGAGGAATGACCTGTGACAGGTTGTGAGTGACGGAGCTGATGATGGCCTTGAGCATGGGGAAGGAGAGGACGACGTCGATGAGGTGGAAGGCGTAGAAGAAGGGGGAGCCGAAGACGCCCGCCAAACTGGCGCCCATATAGCAGACGCGGTACAGGAACTGCCCGTTCGTGAAGATCACACCCAGGCACAGCCACAGGTAGTACCTCAACTCTTCCCACCATTTCTCATCACATCTATTAGATTTCTCAAAGCCACCTCATATCCAGGCCATCTGGGGCTGGGGCATTCTTCTGCAGGGCCAGCAAACGATTCAGAGTCCCTTCTTTCACCTGAATATGGATTGGCATGGTAGGGTTGGGGTTTGAGGAGGATGGGAGGTGGCGCGTACCTGATCAGAGTACTTGTTCTTGGCCTTCTTGCGAACGAACTTGTCCCAGTACTTGCGGGGGAAGTTGGGGGAGCTGATGACAAGACGATCCACGTGCCAGAAGAAGGTGTCGAAGATGGAGCGCTCCTCCTCCTCGTCCTCCACCAGCCAGGTCCCTTGGAAGAGCAGCTGCCGGGAGACCTCCTTCTCCCGCTTGAACGTCATCAGCGGCACCTCAAGCATCACTCCTCCTTCCCCTTCCTCCTCATCCTCTCCTCTCCAACTGAACCTTGAGCTGGATGAAGGCGATGAGTAGCAGGAAGGAGAAGGCTGCGTGAGCCACACTCAGCCAGTAGAGGCATTGGCCTAGCCAGAAGCCGGACACCTCCCAGTTGAGCCAGGGCAGGCTGAAACCGGTGATGAAGACCTGGAAGCAATTACTCTCCTGGTTGGAGTGATATTAAAATTGAGAGAGACCTCCTCGAGTGGCTCCGCATCATCGTCATCCTCCACCTCGGCCTCCTCGTCCTCCACGATGTTGATGCGGTGGAAGAGGAGGATGACGTTGATGATGAAGGCCAGGTAGAGCGTGGCCTTCTCGATGAACTTGATGTTGCGAGCCAGCACATTCTACCAACCCCATTCTTCTTACTGGCCAGGCAGCTGGATGAAAAGGAGCAGCCAACGAAGGGAGAGCCGGTCTTCGGCTTGCTCTTCTCCTTCTCCTTCTTGTCCTTGGCGACGGTGGGGCCGGCTACCACAGAGGGCGTCGGACTGAAAGGCAGTCCGGCTGGCCCCAGTGGACCGGAGCCCATGCTACCCGAATCCAGAGCACTGCAAGCCCCCTTCTCTTCCAGCCTTCCAGCCTAGCAGAGGGATGGGAGGGATGGGGCACCTCTTGGCTGCCAGTGCGTCCTCGGTGAGTTCGGCGGCCTCTGCGACGGCGGCAGCCTCCTCGGGAGTGAGCAACGGCACTGCCTCCGGCTCTGAGCCCTCCTTCTCACTCCCGCTCCCATCCACCATCCCCACGCCTTCCTCGAAGGAGCCGCTGGGGGCGCCCAGACCCTCCCTGCCAGCCCCGCCCACCTGTACAGGGATGCTCCTTGATAGGAGGAGGGGGGATGAGGATAGGTGAACGGGTAGGGGCGGGGGCTGGGGCTCTTGCTCCTCCTCGCGTCCGTGCATCATCAGCCAGATGACGCGCCCCGTGGTGGTGACCAGGAATACGACCACGTAGAACAGGGCCAGCAGGGCTTTGAGGCACATCTGGAGCAGAGAGTGCTCTTTCTGTGGGAGTAGAGAGAGGGTAGAAGGGAGAGGGAAGAGAGTTCGGAGAAAGAAGAGAGAGGGCCTTGGGGGTGTACCTTGCCGCCGAGGAGGGCGAGGGTGGTGATGGGCGTCTGCTTGAGGGCGTCGGCGGTCTTGGCGGCCGTCTCCTTGATGTTGGCCGGGCTCAGTCCGCTGAGGCCCTGCTTCAGCCTCTTCCAGCCTAGGCCTGCTGCTTCCTTCACTGCCCTAAAGCGCTGCCGTTATTCAGATGCGGGAGAGAAGCAGGAAGGGAAGGGACTCTGTGGCACTGAGACCCAGGGGTGGTGGACGGTCGCCGCTGGCGGCATCCCTTCGTCGGGTCACCCTCGGGTCCTCCTCCTCCTCCGTGCTCATGGAGGCCGCATGCTGCATCTGCAGACAGGCTCCTTCTCTTTTGGGAGAAGAGAATGAGAGGGAAAACCTCGAAGATGGTGTCCTCGCAGAAGTTTACGAAGGCCTCCAGCTTGCCCTCCTCCCCGCCGTCGTCCTGCATGACGTTGAAGAGGAAGTTGTTCTTGGAGTCCCGGATCTGCTGCTTCCCCCACTGCTCCAGCCAGTCCTCCTGCAGCCATTCAGCAAACCTCACCAGCTCATTCTCCAGCCATTCTCCCCCTCACCTGAATCTCGAAGTAGACCTTCTCCACGCGCTTGGAGCTGCCCATGATCTCGATGCGGCCCAGGTACTGCTCGAAGTACTCCAGCATCCCACTGGCGCCTGTGAAGGTGGTGATGAGGGGAGTAAAGGATTATATAAGGAAGGGGAGAAAAGGATGAGAGGAGAAAGACCTTCGACGAGTTTGTCGAGGCGAGCGTCGCCGGTGATGTGCTCCTTGAGGTTGGTGAGGAGGACGGCCATGTTGAAGCCGATCTCCTTGGCGGGGCTGTGGAAGCGCTCCGTGAACTCCATGTAGTCCACCAGACCCTCGTGGTTCGGCTCCACGCAGGTCATCAGGAAGTTGATGTCGTCCGCCGTGTACACCTCCAGTTTGTTTCTTTGTTCAATGCTTTGAGATAAATTTGATTTATATTTGCTTGTCATTGTCACTTGGGGCCATAACTGGAGCAGTCAATATGAGATAGAAAGCTCACAACCAAATGAGGATTGGCGCACATCGGCTTATAGCATTTATTTGGCCAGTCAAACTGGTTGATGAAATAAAAAATTTTTGAAGAAAATAGAGACCTTCTGCTGCTCCATGGCTTTCTGGAACTCTTTGGGCGTCATCCAGCCGTTCTTCTGCAGGTCGTAGTCGAGGAAGGTGGGCGAGGAGGTCATAGTTTGCAGCTTGAGGAACATGTCGAAGAAGCGGATGATCTGCTCCACGTTGGCCTGGGACTCCACCAGGGCGTCCACCGTTTGCTTCCCGATCGTGCCGTTGAGGACGTTGCCCTCCAGCAGGGACAGCATCAGGATCACCTTGTCCTTCTGCAGGTTCAGGAACTCCTTCAGCAGCGGCAGCTGCGACGACGCCTTGCTCAGCTTGTCCATCATGTGCGCGAACAGGAAGAAGAATCTTCAATCCCCTTCCATCCTCTTCCTTCCTCTCCATCCCCAGAGCAGAAGAAACCCATTGATGGCATCCCAGAGACGGGAGTTGGCCAGGGACATTTGGTTGCCGATGCAGGGGCCTTGGCAGGTCTCCGTGAGGAAGTTGAAGACCTGGAAGAGGAGGGTGAGAGGAGGAGAGAGAGAAAGGGCAAAAGAAAAGCGAGTACCTGTGAGCAGACCTTGATGGCCTTGAGGAAGTAGGCGGTGCCGCCAGCGTCAATAAGGTCCTTGGAGCTGTAGTGCCAGTAGAAGTCCATGATGGACTCCTGCAGCCGAAGCAGGTAGTCCACGGCCGACAGCAGCAGGTTCATGCTGGACGCGTTGCCTGGCTGGGCTCGGATGTAGTTCTGTCACCCCACACCTCTTTCCATCCCTCATCAACGAATGGAAGCAAGAAATGAAACCTGGAAGTCGTTGTTGTGCCCCTCGCAGGTGAGCTGGAGGAAGCGGAAGAGGCTGCAGGTGAAGCCGACGTCGTTGAGGTTCTGGTTGTCGCCCGCCGCGTACTCCGCGCCCATGCCCAGGCCTGTGATTCTATAGTTGTTATAGTGCAAGCTGTTGCGAAATGCTATTTGTGCGACAATTCAACATATTGGTATATTCGTTCTATCGTTTGGTCCATTAACTCCATCTTTATCTTATAGCATGTAATTTCATCGTAATGGCTATTACCTATATTATAGTTATAACGAAAAGGTAAAGGAAAAGGTAAATGTGAGGAGGGGGGCTAGGTTTGGGGGCTGACAGAAGAGAGGACAGGAAAGGATGGATATACCCTCAGCCTTGACCTGTCGCTCGAACATTTCCAGGTTCAGCACGGAGCAGCGGGCCATGAGGCGATCCATGGAGACGAAGAAGCCCATGTCCTGCTTGTCCTGCAGGTAGTTCAGCATCACCGTTTGCACCTCCAGATTGCCGCCGTTCAGAATGTGGATGCCCAGCTCCAGCGTATTGGCCACCATCTCGCAGGGCTCGCCACCTACAAATCAATTCCCCCTTCACATCTTTCTCCTGCTCTCAGAAACCCCTGTACCGGCGGCACTGAGGTACTGCAGAATCATGATCGCTGCACCGCGCTCATTGAGACGTGCCTGCTCCATCGTGAGGCGCTCACTCTCCTCCTCTTTGGCCTGCAGATACCGTTTGCTTTTCTCCTAGCACATCAGCAGGCACTCAGGAAGGCTCATTCACAAATCAGCTTCTGGGGAGGGCAGGCTATGCTGTTCTGTCCAGAGCAAACCAAGGCCAGCATAGATTGCCCAGTGGTCGTGCTGGGAGCTCAATTGGCATTTACCTGAGCCACGAGTGCTCTCATGGCAGCGTCCCCAGAGAGGCTCATCTAGCAGAGGTGGATGAGGGTGTGGGATAGGATGAGGCTGAAAGCTGAAGATCTAACGGCAGCGGCGCTCTCCTCCAGCTCCTCCATGAGGTCCTCGCCGCCCGCCTCCTCCTCGGGCACGTGGATCGACTGAGCCATCACGCGCGCGTAGCAGATGTACAAAGGGTCTTCCGTGATCGGCACCGCCTGCAACTCACTTGCCACTTGGAGGAGGAGGTGGAGAGGAGGAAAAAGAGGGGGAGAAAGAGGGGAAGAAGGAAGAGAGAAGGATGGTAGATGACCTGCTTCTCCTCGGAGGTGGCGGCGCGTTGGAAGCATTCGATGAGCTGCTGGACGGCGTCCGGTTTGGCCTGCTGGAGGGCGGCCTCCTCCTCGGCGGTGAGCAGCTGCTCGTCCTTCTTGGGCGCCTCCTCCTGCTCCTCCTCCTCCTCCTCTTCCTCCTCCACCTTCTGCAGCCTTCTCTTTCCCATCTCCCCTCCTTGTCACAGAGAGAGAGGAAGAGGGGGACGGTAAGCTCGGCGATGAGGCGATCGCAGCCCAGCTCCTCGTCGCTGAGCCAGGAGTCGCGGTAGGCGGGCAGGAAGAGGTTGATGCACCGGTGTCTGGAAGCAGCGGCTCAAGGGTATGCGCAGGGTGCTATGGGAAGGGACCGTGGATGGAGGGGAGGGGGTGGACAAGAGAATGGTGGGGCGTATGACAAGAGAAGGATGAGGAGTAGGATACAGGGGCATTTTGTAGATGGGACTGGCCATGAGGAGGCGGACGGTGAGGCGGCGTCGGGCATGGGACATCATGCGGGTCCAGGAGCGCTCCGTGGACCGGGCCGCCACCCCGGCGTGCTACAGACCACCTCCTATGCCCTCCCTCACAATGCCTCTCTAGCCGCCTCCCGCTCACCATTGGCCCTTCCTCCCCGGCTCAGTTGCTACCCCTTCCACAATTGCTTGGCCTCATCGGTGTAGTTCTGGGAACGTTGGCAAGGCATGCGCATGCAGGACACTAGAGCTTAGAACTGCTGCTGCTGCTCGCAGTTGGAAAAGAGAGGAAAACCATTGCTCACACTAGTGAAGGTTAGGGGCAGATACCTGCTGGCTGTTTCAGTTGCAGATACTGGCTGGCTGTTTAGGAGAGAAGGAGAAAAGTCCAGTTGAGAATATGCCCTTCTGTTTAGGCTTTTTAGGAAAAGGTAGGAGGGGGACAGGGTAGGTTGGGCGTGGAGGGATAGGAGGGGGGGGGGCAAAAAGGGGATGGGGGAGGAGAAAGTGTGAAAAGGGGCAGGGAAAGACCTGGGCAGTGTGTGAACGGCGATCATGCGGAAGCAGGCGACGACGGCCCGCTTGCGCTGGGAGGAGACGACGCGCTTCCACTGTTCCGTCGTCGCCGGGTGCTCCACCTTCAATCCCCCACTTGCCCACTCCCACAAACACTCGCACACCCTTCTGGCCCTGTGACAGGTATAGAAGCACAACTGAGCAACAGGTCAGCCAAGCCCACGGCCTTTGCTACGGTGTCATTCGGCAGCCAAACTCAGTGACAGAATAGGCTTTAGGAGTAGATGGATTGGTAATATTTGGCATTTTATTTTGGTCCTGTTTTTGTTTTCTGATAGGCCAGAAACACTCACTTCAATAGATATAAATGACTGGCAAAGTTTTTGAGCATTTTAAGCTGGTCTATTGAAATGGCTCAAATATGCTATCAAGAAACCAACTAAAAGATAGTAGGGTAGAGTTGCCAAACTTACTCTGCCTGGATATTTGCCGCTTTGCAAATAGCACTTGAAACCAAAAGCCAGTTTCTACAGAAGGCATGGCAGCACCAAAACAAGGATCCATACCGATTTTCAATTTAAGACAGCATTTCTGAAAGACTCGAGATGGACCATTCCACTTTTGAAAAATGAAGGTTCTCACATTCGAATGACTATGTGCCAGCATCTAAGGCAATTTAGTTCTCATCTCTGTGCCACCAGTTGATTTGCGAAATACGAATTTGTTGACCTGAAATGAGCACTTTTGTAACATGCACTTTTTTGGGGCTCTGAAACCTGCAATTTCAGTTTTTTGAAAATTTTGTTTAAGAAATTTCACATAATTGTGGACTATTATATATCAATCGAAAGGTAATTTAGAGCTAAAAAAGGTGGTGTACTTCGATTTTGACAACGCTTTGTTGAAAAAACAAAATTTTGAAAAATCGAAAATTCCGACTTTTCAATTTTGGCACAAAAAAACTGATAGCTCAATTCTGAGTGGTTTTGCCAGGGGGTGGACCATACCCACGTTAAAATTCAGATTCTTGCGGTCATTTTGGTATATAATTCGTTATGATTCGGTTTGACCGCCTCGATAAATTTTTCAGTTGAAAATTTGTAGTCAACATATGGCCCCATGTTATAGCATAGGCAAAATTTTCGGAAAAAATTTTTTGTCTCAAATTTTCATTTTCACTGCCTAAATATCTTCTTTAGGGTCCAATACAACCCACTGTCACATTGGTTTCTCTTATTTTAGTTCAATATCGGTTAATCCTGAATCAACTATTTCCTATGCTTAAGCATAGGCCATCTTAAGCTTCTCTCTCATTTTAGAAGTTTTTGGGTCATAACTCAACTAAATCTCCAGCAATTGCAACAACTTTTTTTTCACAGAAAGCCCAGATCCTTTTTGCTTTAATTGAGAACAAATACAACTGTTTGTAATGAACTGAGGTTTCATGGCACTGATGTATGTTACCAAGAGCTGCTTGTCGCCTAAGAGGTGTGTGCCTAGATAATTAAGTGCCATGCGACCTGTGTACAGTTTACACATCTTTTTTTGGGACCATAATGATAACATAACAATTGGGATTTCTGTGAAAAAAAAGTTGGTTGCAATTGCTGGAGATTTAGTTGAGTTATGACCCAAAAACTTCTAAAATGAGAGAAGCTTAAGATGGCCTATGCTTAAGCATAGGAAATAGTTGATTCAGGATTAACCGATATTGAACTAAAATAAGAGAAACCAATGTGACAGTGGGTTGTATTGGACCCTAAAGAAGATATTTAGGCAGTGAAAATGAAAATTTGAGACAAAAAAATTTTTTCCGAAAATTTTGCCTATGCTATAACTGGGGCCATATGTTGACTACAAATTTTCAACTGAAAAATTTATCGAGGCGGTCAAACCGAATCATAACGAATTATATACCAAAATGACCGCAAGAATCTGAATTTTAACGTGGGTATGGTCCACCCCCCTGGCAAAACCACTCAGAATTGAGCTATCAGTTTTTTTGTGCCAAAATTGAAAAGTCGGAATTTTCGATTTTTCAAAAATTTTGTTTTTTTCAACAAAGCGTTGTCAAAATCGAAGTACACCACCTTTTTTAGCTCTAAATTACCTTTCGATTGATATAAAATAGTCCACAATTATGCAAATTTCTCAAACAAAATTTTCAAAAAAATGAAATTGCAGTTTTCAGAGCCCCAAAAAGGTGCATGTTACAAAAGTGCTCATTTCAGGTCAACGAATTCGTATTTCGCAAAATCAATGGCGGCGCGAGGAGAAAGAAATTGCCTTAAATGCTGGCACATAGTCATTTGTATTGGAGAAACTTCATTTTTTCAAAGTGGAATACCCCTCATATAGACTATCTCGAGTCTATCAGATTCTGCGTCTTTAAGAGAGCTTTTTTGAGAGGTTGAAAAGTGGGATGGACAAAAATTTTTACCCCCCTTTTTTTATATTTTTTATTAAAAGTAGACATGTTTTTAAGACTTTTGGTAAAGTATGAACTCCAATACTCAAAATTCGATTTTTGGCGAATTTTTGAATGTAAAAAAACGGCCGATGTTTTAATCATCTATAACTCTCGATCTGCTCAACGGATTTTGATGGTTTGACCACCAATCGAACCGTCTCGATGAGAAGAATATTTAGTTTTTTTTGTTCATTTCTCTACATCTTTTCCTGCGAGTTATTCACAAAAAATCAGTTTTTCAGTTTTCAAAATTTCAAAAAATTTATGTTTTCGATGTAAAAATTTCATTTGCGCCAGATGAGACCCATTTTTTCTGAAATTTAGGTAATTTTACATATTTGTACCAATCTATAACTTTGAAAGCCTTGGACCATCAGAATATTTGAGATTGAAAATTTGCATCTTCATATTGGCCCCATGTTATAGCATAGGCAAAAATTGAGCAAAAATTTTTTGTCTCTGAATGCCAATTTTTTAGCTCATAAATTTCTTTTAACCCGTATCCATCTAGCTGTGTGGTTTTTAGCTTACGTTTTGACCTTTGAGTGCGAAAATTTTGACTGCAACTTTTCATATGCTACAACATTGCCTATGCTACAGCATAGGAAAAAACAATATCAAAATTTTCGCACTCAAAGGTCAAAACGTAAGCTAAAAACCACACAGCTAGATGGATACGGGTTAAAAGAAATTAATTGAGCTAAAAAATGGCATTCAGAGACAAAAAAATTTTTGCTCAATTTTTGCTGTGCTATAACATGGGGCCAATATGAAGATGCAAATTTTCAATCTTAAATATCTCTGATGGTCCAAGGCTTTCAAAGTTATAGATTGGTACAAATATGTAAAATTACCTGAAATTTCAGAAAAAAGGGTATCATCTGGCGCAAATGAAATTTTTACATCGAAAACATAAATTTTTTGAAATTTTGAAAACTGAAAAACTGATTTTTTGTGAATAACTCGGTAGGAAAAGATCGTAGAGAAATGAACAAAAAAAACTAAATATTTTTCTCAATGAGACGGTTCGATTGGTGGTCAAATCATCAAAATCCGTTGAGCAGGATCGAGAGTTATAGATGATTAAAAAATCGGCCCGTTTTTTTCACATTCAAAAATTCACCAAAAATCGAATATTGAGTATTGGATGTTCGATCCTCTACGAAAAGTCTTAAAAACATGTCTACTTTTAATAAAAAATATAAAAAATGAGAGTAATTTTTTTTGTCCGTCCCTCTATTTCAAACATTTGACCTTCTCAGAAAAACTCTCTTAAGAGTTTTGCTTTAAGTCAATGCAAAAAGA
>JASANA010011808.1:0-42295 GCA_030248095.1 Ptycholaimellus sp. GST1_10 | reverse complement strand
ACCCCTCTGCCGGCCACAAACTGCGCGCGCCTTTTTAGTAGTTCTCGCATTTCTTTGCCAGCCCCACCTGCATCACCAATCAGCCTCCGTCCCCGCATTTGCTTCCCCGCCCACGACCTCCAACCATATCGACTCCGGGCCAGAGTCATTGAATAGCAGGGGAGCGCGAATGATGAGCCCTCCAGCGTTGCATTCAGCCCCAGTGGCTCTTACTTTGGAAGTCAACACTTGCTGCCTGGTATTGGTTGACTTGATGCCCCATTTTGTATTGCAGCGATCATTATGAAAAGCTAGCATCTATTTCTGCGGATTCGCCCCACATGTCCCCCAGTCCATGTCGCACTTCACCAAGCTCCTCTCCTTTGTCATGGCCAACCTCAGTCGGAGCAGTCTGGACACCTTGCAACAGCTGCGCTGGGAGGCCCAGTACTCTCCACCGCCTCCGCTCCTCATCCAGCCGAGTAGCTTTTCCACTTCCGAGAGCGAAAAGCTGCCCGGCCACAACTTCCTCTTCGATTTTCGCAACCGCATGCAAGGGGTACGAGTGCGTATTTGGCGACAGAGAAGCTCAATCCTGTCCACCTAGCCCCTTGAGCGTGAACGCAAAAATAAATCTGGCCTGAAATGAATGACAGTTGGAGTGGTGAGGAAAAGCTGCCGGGCTTTTGGTCCTTCTTTGCTCAAGGTCAGCATTCTTCCGCTCATCGAATGAATGAAGGAGTGTGATGGTGGTGATGTAAACTGTGAAAGGCTGTTTTCGAGGGCTGCGAAGTCTCAGTGCCTGAAAGAAGCATGAGGTGGAGGGGCTTTTAGGCAGGGGTGCCTCATCCAAAGGTCAGTCCACGCCTTCCGTAATCCAATTCATCAGTGTCGCCGTGTGTGCAGGCTTTCAAGCATTCCGCCCCTCCCCCCTCTCCCTCAGGGCAAGAAAATAAGCAGCGCGATTTCCGCCACCCTCACCCCACCGCTCGCATTCATTCTCAATGAAGCTGGGCTGTGTGGGGTGTTTTTATGCCCTGCAGGAGTTGAGGCTGACCTCCAGAGTTCCCTGACCTGCGTTCTTAGGCGGAAAGGAGGGCAGCTCCCGGAGTGTATTTCCCAAGCGATGGCTAAAAGAGTTGGAGAGGGGAGGAAGGAGTCATTTGCCTCTTCTAGTCCGCCGCTCCGCAGCCTTCCGGAACGCCGCCCCTGCACCCCAATCGCCTCTCCCCTTTTGCTTGACCCCCGCTCTTCCAATTATCTCATCCTAAGCGGTGTGTGGCTGGAAGGAAAGGGGATTGCTTGGGTGAAGAGGCAGCTTACTGACCTCAATCCTCCAGGGTGCAAGGAGGCGGGGCCCCCAACAGAAGGCACAATCCCATTAGCGCCAGCCTGTCAGGCTGTGTCAGCGGAGTCAAAAAGCCTGTCCCTCTGCCTCTCTCTGCATATGCTCCGTGCCTTTTTCCGCTGCACAGCCCTCCTCCTTCATTTGCGGCCAGGCGTGGACAGGCGACTACAAATGGGCCTAGGGGCTGAGGAGATGGCTAGGTGTCGTCTGGCTCATGCGTGCACCGTCTGTGTGTCTAAGTAGAGGGGAGCTGGTGCATATGGAGCCGCCGGAGAGGATGAGGCCAAGGAAGGGGAGGGGGCCCTCTTTGCGAGGGCATTTATTTGAAGTAGAGTGGGGGCGCGGGGGCTGAGAAGAGCTCCAATTACGGGAGTTGAGCGGTGCGCGGGCGAAACGCTCCTTAAGGCATCCCAGCCTCCTCCTAGGGTCCAGGAGCCTCGTTAGCAAACACCTCCCGCCTCCTCTTACCCGCTTTTCTCTCTCCTTAGCCCCCCTCCCCCCCCCCCCCCTTTAGCTCGCCAGCTTTGGGCCAAAGAACCTCTTTCCCACCTCAAAAAGTGAAGAGGCTATGAAGACCCCTGTGTGTGGAGCTGGGAGCGGGGAATGTGGCTTGGGAAAGTTGTGGCGTGGCTGAAGGAAGAGGGTGGGGCGTAGAGGGGCCTGGGGGTGGCAGAAATTGCGTTTGCCCTCCTCCGAGTTCGGGAGAGCGGAAAAACGGGCACACAGCCACCAGGACTGGGCAACCTCTAGGAAGACTGGGCCATTTTGGGGCTTGCTTTTTAATCAGCTTGCGACGGTCTTTTGTTGACAGAAGGTGTTCTGTCTTTTGTTCACGAGGCTTAGGGAGCAGGTGAAGTAGAAGGGTGAGGGAGCTAAGATAAATAGAAAGGGAGATTAGAGTAGAGGATAGGGCCGATGTGTGATGACGTCGGGTCTGGCCAAGTTCGTCTCCTACATCCTCGCCAACATCACCGATCCGGAGATCGCTCCGCAGACCACGCTTCTTGGTTCATTCCTCATGCAATCTTCTTCTGCTCCTTCGCCAATCCTCTCTGCCGACACAAATTGCTTGAGTCCTGAGAATGAGTGAAAGAGCATGACCGAGTTGTTGCAAGGCAGGTATAGAAAGATTGTTTTGCAGCCTACACGATGGCCTGCTACAGCTGCATGTCCAGATACTACGAGAACCAGTGGCCCTACATCACCCACATGTATCGCAAGGTTTTCGCCAATCAACCTCATTCTAGGGGCTATTTGGAAAGTGATGCGTTTAGCCACTGGACTTCACGGACTCCTGCAACTTCGACTCCCTCTCACCGGAGCGCCTCCGTAAGAAAAACTGCACCGACATGTGCATCTGGCTGCGCATCGAAGATTCTGTCGGAGGTTCCTCTCAACTCCAAATTCACTCTGCTTCAACCTAGAGGTCAATTCTATTCGAGGTCGTGTGAGGTTCGGCTACCTCCGCGGCTGCATGAGCGACGTCCTCAACTACAACCACTCCACCGTCCGATACCTCACCTATCGCACCAAGTACTCTCTTCTCTTTTCTAGCATTAACCACCTCCTAGCCTCCTTCTTCTCCTGCCCACCTCTCCTTATGCTTCTTCTATACTTCTCAAATAATTCCTCCTTTCCTCCTCTAAATTCACTCTCCTCCCTCCAAATCCTTACCCTACCTTCTCCTCCTTCCCTCCCCAAGTTCCCTATCCTCCCTCTAACATCCTCCTTCCTCTTTCCTCTCCTCCCCAAGTGCTCTCTCCTCCCCCAAACCCTCTTCTCCTCCTCCTCCAAGGGAGTAAACTACTCTGCAGGTGCACCCACGTGCGCTTCCAGCACCTGTTCAACCGGGGCCACGAGTACGGCTTCAAGGAGTCCGACTTCGCTATGCTCTGCTCCTGTCACCAGTCCGGCTGCAACGCCGGCGGTGTGGCCGGCCTCCAACCTTCGCCCTCCCTCCTCCTCCTCCTCCTACTCGCCAGCTTCATCCTCCCCTCCCTCTGTCCCTCGCGGCCCTGCAGATGACCTCGGACTGGCCGCACGGACCTTGCACCAGCACAGGGAAATCATCCTCGCTTCCTCTCCTCAAACGATGCCAACTCTCAGCTCTCGCACAGCCATATATGTGATAATTCATTTACATTCTTTCCCATTCTTTATCCATTTTTCTGCTGCTTTGGCTTGCATTTGCGAGAATGTGAAAAATGTGTTGGATGATTTCTGAGCCGTGGTGATCATTTTGTGAACATTGATCTCTCGTTTACTTGAACAAACTTGAACAAATACACTGCCATAAATGATTGGAGTTGGAGGTGAAAGGTGGCAAAAAACGCCAAAATTGCTCTTATTGTAAATTGCTTTTATTGTTCATTTGTTTTTTCTTCTGAATGTAAAGTTAACAATTCCAAAGAGCAAAATTTTCGCACAAGAAACTAAATATTTGCTTGCTCAAACCTGGAGCATTGCCTGACACTTTGAATAATAATCAGCATTGATGGAGAAACAGGCTGAGGCAAAGCTTTCAGTAGAATGAGTTGGAGCCAATCTGGTTGCCAGGGCTGCCTATTTCCTAGAATAGGTTTCCGGAGTTGGGGCAAAGGGCAGATAGAGAGGCTGCATGGAGAAAGAAATGAAGCTGGGCGAAAAATTCTCCCGATGGCGAGCCCTGGCGAGGGAAGAATTCCTCGAAACGACGCCCATTCATGGCTTTGCCTTTCTGCAGTCCGGCAGCACTCTAGTCGAGAACATATTCTGGTTCGCGCGTTCTTCTTCGATGATTCCTTGAGCACAGATAGTTTCAAAACTCTTGATTGCAGGGTACTGGTGATTATCGCATCCATCGGCATCACCTCCTACGACGTCTTTCAGCTGGTTCATTTGTTTCTGTCACTTGGCGAGCTGAGTAAAGCAATGGCCGCAACAATTTGACATCACCTCTCCACTGTGCAGCGTTTGAGCAGGGTGCAGAAGTGCCTGTAGGTCCGCAGCACTGACAGGGGCGAAAGCGGCTACTCCACCAAACTGATGCCGACGGGGAGCAAAGCCTCCTTTCCATCGCTCACTCTCTGCTTTCCCATCAAGTCCAACATGCTGCTCACGGAGCTCGCCTATTTCCACTCCGATCGGCAGCTCAGCTTTGACCCAATCTTCTTCGACCCAGACACTATCCGCCGCATCGACATCCACCAGTCGCTGGAGCGTTGGCTTCTTTCTCTCTGCCATCTCACTGAGCATATAGGCTGCCAACCACCAGGCTTCTGGAACCAGGACATTGCGCCAGAGGTGAGCCAAGAGCAGATCTCACAGAACGGAGCGGCCTTCGGCTATGCGGCCTACGACTGGGACTGCGACTGCCAGGTGCGACACTGGGCCTTCCGCAATGCCTCCAGCGTCAGCGCTGCCGTCACGGCAGGCCAAGATCAGCTAAGGGAGGGCATTGCGAAGTATCTGCAGGGACTGCCGGCCAAACAGTGGCTTCTGGTCCCTTCTTCATTCTATGCCTCAAGCCTATGCCTCCAATGGATGCTCTGCGCAGGATCCTAATGGGATGGTGGCGAGGGATCGGCAACTGTTTCTGGGCCTGGCCACCTATCTGCTGGCAGAGCTGGCCAGTTTAGAGCTGGGCCAGATCGACAGCCCAAGGCACTGGCTTCACCAGATGTGGATTTCATGGGAGCTAGCCTTATGGGCCATCTACAGAGAGGCGGTTGCAGGAGAGAGGAGTTGCGGAGCAACGACAGCCAGGCACTCAACCGACGCCAGCTCTACACCTTCCAGCTTTGGCTGCGTCAGCGAGAAATCACACTAGCCGTTTATCCTAAGCCTCATCTGAGAATCCTCAAGCCAACTTTTTACCATCATTTAGCACAAGCTTCAGGCTTTGAAGAAAGCTTAGGCAGCATAATAACATTGCTGGATTCCTTTCCAAAAAACGTTTTGGAAAAAGCCATCTAATCCATGAAGGGGAGCGGGTTTGAAGGAGCTGCGGGAATTCGTCGGCCTAATGCTGGCTAACATCCTGGACATCCAATTGCGGCAGGAAACTGTCGTCCAGCCCATCCACCAGCTGAGGCTTCTGGATCGGTGTGCCCCTTTCGGCCTTTGCTGTCTCCCACCAATTGACGGGTCTCAGACACCAACTCTGCTACCAGACTGCCTCCCTGCCCACAGCAGCCTCCAACTTCAGCATCAGCGCCAACTACCAGCCGGCAGGAGCGCTCTTATTTGACGAAGCGGACAATTACCGGCTCACCCATTTCGAGAGG
The DNA here is from genome assembly GCA_030248095.1 of Ptycholaimellus sp. GST1_10. Taxonomy (NCBI): domain Eukaryota; kingdom Metazoa; phylum Nematoda; class Chromadorea; order Chromadorida; family Chromadoridae; genus Ptycholaimellus; species Ptycholaimellus sp. GST1_10. The sequence goes on along the minus strand of JASANA010011808.1, from coordinate 36,703 downwards.
CATTGCTCCAATCTTCCAGCCACCTCTCGCTCTAAATTTGGTTCTTTCCACATCGATTGAAAAATCGATAAAATCGATACAAAATTTAAAAATGATGGGTAGGGTAAGGAATTAAAGCAGCATCACCGATCGGCTGAAATTTTTTCATGGTTACGGACCATAAAAGTAATCTTGCAACTAACTAAGGTTTTGCACCTTTGATGTAAAATTGTGAGGAAAATTTTTTTAGCAAGTTAATTTAGCAGAAAATTTTTAGCATTCCTAGGGAAAGGTCACAAAAATTCATGAAAAATTAAACTTCCCTTTACCTTTTTGCCCCGCTTAACAGTGGCTTAAAATAATTAAACTCAAAACTTAATGCCAAAAATTGATGAAAAGGGTTTGCGGGCAGGCCAAACACTGACAAAAATGGATAGTTTTGCAGTTTTTCGGGGGGGGGGGGGGGAATCGCATAGACCACTACACCACGGATGCATATTCATAGCTGTTTAACTGAAGACTTATGAATAAAAGTCAATACATGAGGCTCAAGGACCCGGGGATGGGTTGTGGGGGAAGAAATGAATACCTACTATCGTCCATTGAATAGATGCGGAGAAGAAGAAGAAGGAGGAGGAGGAGGAGGAGGAGGAGTTCGGACAAATGGTTTTTTGCATTTTTCATATTAAAACAAATAGTTTTGGGCAAAAGTCAAAAGATAAACTATAGTCAATTCGATGTTGCTCTTTCCATTGCAAAAAGAATTAAAACGATTGGAGCTTTCTGTGACGAGCAGCAGCCTTATCAAAATTGAGATCTACCAATAACCCCTTAAATGTACACCTGGGTCGAAAAGAGGGGCTGGGCGCTGACACTCCGCCAAAGCTCCGTTCGCGCCAGCCCAATAGTTCCAAATTTGACCCGGGATTAAATTTTGCGATTTCTGATGCTTTGATACCTACTCAATTGCCTAATATTTCTTTGAAATGTAACTTACTAAGGGTCAGAAACCATTGAAATCCTTCATTTCACGTGCAATAGTAGTGATTAAAGGCCCATTCGGGATCTACCCATTCGGGCCATGTTACAAAGATTAGTTGGGGTTGGCCGATTTTGTAACAATTACAGTGCATTAATTACTGTTCAGGATTAATACAGAGTAGTATATAGAGCGATTCCTCGACCAATAGGTGGATGGACATATCTTTCTCGATGGTGTATGGCTGTTTGTCTTATGCGAAAAATCATTATTTAAGTTGTACCGTGGGGGGGGGGTGATTTATGCATACCCTTTTTTCAATCAACTATAACTCAAGATTTACTCAATAGTTTTTGACGGAAATTTTTTCAGAACATGCATCTAATTGTTGCCTACATTGTCATAAATTTTTATCTCAAACGGATTTAATCTCATGGATTTATGATCATTTTTGTAACACCTGTCATTGTGTAATAGTTTAATGTAAAAATCAGTATAATATTGCAAATTGAATTATTTTTCCCCATTTTGTGCCGTTTTTTGAGTGGTTTGCTATAAAACTAACAAAAACAAATATTAAGGCACCATTTTGATGTTGTTTTGCGCGATATTCCGATTTTAATTTACAAAAAAAGATTTACAAATACAAAATCAAAGAATTTGCCTCGTTTGCTGTAAAACTGATGACTCTCGCTACAAAAATGATCATAAATCCATGAGATTAAATCCGTTTGGGATAAAAATTTATGGCAATGTAGGCAACAATTAGATGCATGTTCTGATAAGTTTTCGTCAAAAACTATTGAGTACATCTTGAGTTATAGTTGATTGAAATAAGGGTATGCATAAATCACCCCCCACGGTATATGCCAACAAATATTCTGGCCAAAAAAAGTAGAGCTGAAGGCAGTAACAAATTGTCCTGCGGGACTACCTCGAGCAACACGCCGAACGAAGATGACCTTCGAGCGCACAGAAGCCGACTGGCCATCGACTCTGGGCACAGCCTGGAGGAGCAGGGCAGCCAGGCGGCCATCGGAGAGGCCGTGGAAGTGAGCCTGGCCAAACGGGCTGTCTTCAATGCCCTACCCAGTTTTTACCCCAGCCCTTCCATTCTTTTGCCCCCGCTCAACCTTTCATCATCCAGGCGCCTCTGACGGAGCTGCCAAATGCTCCCCAGAGACCAGCTACGAAGACTGCCTGAAGCACTGTCGCTACAACTCCATTGTGGTACTGCCCTTTCTAGTGCATGGGATGGGAATTGAGATAGGCCTGGACTTGACAGGCTGTTTGTGGCTGCAGCAGTGTTGCTCTGAGGCGGAAGGAGGGAGACCACGCCGGCAACCCAGAGTGCGACCTTCTCAGCTACCTCCATTCCAGCCAGCCAAACTGCAATCTACAGGCTCCTGGTACTAGAAGCTTCTGTCACACGCATGCCTTTTCAGTCAAATATGCCTCGCATCAGCTGCTTCAAAAGAACTGTGAAAAAATAGCCCACAAACAGATGAGGCGCAGCGAAGATGTGAGGCCAACTGTCTGCCGCACTGCCAACAAACCCGATGGGAAAGCAACTTCCTAAAAAATGAAGAAAATGGACACATGATCACCTACACCTTCACACCACTCGGCGGCGAGTTTTATGCGTTATATCAGGTTTTTACACTTCTCTTACCAGTCTAATTTAATTAAATAAATTTTAACTATTGAACACTAAACATTTAAAAAACGTCCATAATAAAACCTTTGAAAATAACATGCACAGCAGCAGTGCATGCCATTATTGAAACAATTAAAAAGCGAATTTGTCTAAACCCTTTAGGAAAAGGCTACGTTTTCCTGGGACGCGTTTTTGGCAAAGCTAGGAGGTTAGTCCATTTCTTTTTTCATCAAAAGTGCACTCTTTTTATAGGTGTTATTGGACTTTGGCTGGGAGTGGTTAGTTTCTTCATTCTACGCAGATTTCGTTCTAAAAATTCATCTTGCAGAGTTTTTTGAGCATCGTCCATTTCTTTCAATTTATTGGAAAATCCGTCATTTTTATCCTTTCAAAAGGTTCGATATTTATAATCCAGCAATAAAAATGTTATGAAAATGATTAAAAAATCCAATTACTTAGAATATTTTTGAAATGATTTTAAAACTGAAGCTTGCTCCGAAACGATAGAAACGAAAAACGAAAAAGAAACGAAAAACCTGTATTTTTCCCATTATAGTTGCCCTTTTGCTTAACATTTTTGGGATTTTATTTGCAAGAGTGAAGAAAACCTGAACCGTGTTTGGTTGAATTTTTTTAAATCTGACACAAACCTCTAAAATTTGAGGCTTTGAAAAGAAAGCGAAAAAAAGCAGTGGTCAGACATCGCGCTGGGATGCTATCTTGGGCACACTGAATGATGATTTTGTGAATCTTACCCCCTTTCACGGGTTTGCGTTTCTCAGCCGCAGCAAGGCAACTTCTAGCAACCTCTTCTGGTTTCACACCTCCAATGCACTCGTTTCTCACAGTTCAGTGATCTAGGTGTGTTCTGCTCGTTGCAAGCAGTTTTATTGCCGCTAGAGACACTGCTAGTTTGGTGCAATTTGCAGCTTGCTTTCTTTTCCTGGGCTAGGGGATGACAGAGTTTTAGATTATGCGCTATAGGGAGAAAGAAACGTCCTTCAAGCTCTCCTTTCACTTCTCCAACGCTCCGACCTATCCACCGATCACTTTATGCTTCAATCCCTATTTATATATTGCCGGCGATAACGGTTAACACTAGATAGGATTACTAGAACATAATGACATAATGACATAACATAATGACTTGAAATAATTAAACTCTATTTTGAAGGTATCGTGAATATCGAAGATTTCTTTTCTGGATCTAAATACTGGTTGCGATCACGATCTTGGTACACTAACAGTTTGACAAGTTGGCCGATTTTTACAATACATTTAGAAGACACTATGTATAAGCTAGGTAAATTTGGTAAGTTAAATGGTTCAAGGAACCGGCGGTTAAGGTGATGATGGACTAAGATGTGCTTAGAAACTTTTTTCAGCCGTTTTCGGGGTACATTTAATCTGCATAACATATTTTCTTCCACTGGCTTTTTTAGATGGATATCCTAGGGCGCGACAGCGCCCGAGTTATGAATGGGTGATCGAGTTTTTGGGTGGTCGCGTGTCCCGAGGTTCAGCGCCTTGGATGTTGAATGAAACCATGGACATATACCAATCGAAAGCTAGAAAGGAGATCTCGATGGCGAAAATCGTGAAATTTTGATTTAGGCTTTTGAATTTCAGAAATCTTTTAAAAACTTTCAAAAATCGGGTAAAAACATGACAATTCCAAATTTGAAGTTCTCATATTTGAACAAAAGCAAAAATCAGAAATCAAAGAATTACGGGTTTTAGCAAATTGTTTCAGCTTTCCAACGGTGCTATTTGTGTTATAGGTTACATGGAGAAATTTTCCAATCAATTCACGTTTTTGAATGCGATTTTGCTCAATTTGGTGCTCTACCCATTTTCTAATGTTTCATTTTAGTGAAACTGCGCAGTTTTACATGTTCCGTATGTTGAGTGCTTTTCAAAGTTTAAATTGATGTTCAGGTATTAGTTGGTGCGGTAATATTGGCCAGCAAAATTGTAAGGTGTCTCAATGTAAATCATCATTTCTTGAAGTCTTGTTCATATGGCGAACTCGTAGTGCTGCCTTCCACATGAACAAGATATAGACAAGACTAAAATGCTACAGCATGACAAGCTTATGAATTTGCAATTATCAAAAAAAACAAGTTGTAACACAATCGCAATTTATTTTGATTTGAATTGTGATAAATTTTAATATGTCCATTTCATTGGCTTTGTCCATCTAAAAACTCCATTGCTCATTCATAAGCAGGCGGCAATTTTGGCACAAAGAGCACAATAAAAACATTACAAAAAAATAAAGTAAAAACGCACTAAAACGTCATAATAAATATACATCGAAAACAATTTTTTGAATTTTTTTAGGCGTAAAAAATGAACAAAAATGTAATAAAATTGAAACAAGAAAAAGAAAATTCAGTTTTGCAAGAAATCGTAACCTTCTCGATTTTTGTTGTTTATTACTTCTTTTATACCTTATTATAAAATTAAACCAAAAATTTCATTTAAAAATAAACTTTAATTAAGTATATGGCGCAAAGCGCAATAGGTGACCGCGGAGCGCATCCTATATATGAAATTTTGTCACTCAAAGAAGCAAGTCTGTGGTATCTCAATCAATTTCAAAAGTACGCACAGATTTAGAATCAACATATAAGACTTGTGAACAAAAAAAATCAAGTATTCTGTGCAATTCTCAAGACTTCAGGTATTAGAGCACAAAAACCGTATATTGCAATTTTCCAATTTTCTGCCCAGAAAAGTTATGTTTCAAATGCAAAATTGTAAGGTGTCTCAATGTAAATCATCATTTCTTGAAGTCTTGTTCATATGGCGAACTCGTAGTGCTGCCTTCCACATGAACAAGATATAGACAAGACTAAAATGCTACAGCATGACAAGCTTATGAATTTGCAATCATCAAAAAAAACAAGTTGTAACACAATCGCAATTTATTTTGATTTGAATTGTGATAAATTTTAATATGTCCATTTCATTGGCTTTGTCCATCTAAAAACTCCATTGCTCATTCATAAGCAGGCGGCAATTTTGGCACAAAGAGCACAATAAAAATATTACAAAAAAATAAAGTAAAAACGCACTAAAACGTCATAATAAATATACATCGAAAACAATTTTTTGAATTTTTTTAGGCGTAAAAAATGAACAAAAATTTAATAAAATTGAAACAAGAAAAAGAAAATTCAGTTTTGCAAGAAATCGTAACCTTCTCGATTTTTGTTGTTTATTACTTCTTTTATACCTTATTATAAAATTAAACCAAAAATTTCATTTAAAAATAAACTTTAAACAAGTATATGGCGCAAAGCGCAATAGGTGACCGCGGAGCGCATCCTATATATGAAATTTTGTCACTCAAAGAAGCAAGTCTGTGGTATCTCAATCAATTTCAAAAGTACGCACAGATTTAGAATCAACATATAAGACTTGTGAACAAAAAAAATCAAGTATTCTGTGCAATTCTCAAGACTTCAGGTATTAGAGCACAAAAACCGTATATTGCAATTTTCCAATTTTCTGCCCAGAAAAGTTATGTTTCAAATGCAAAATTGTAAGGTGTCTCAATGTAAATCATCATTTCTTGAAGTCTTGTTCATATGGCGAACTCGTAGTGCTGCCTTCCACATGAACAAGATATAGACAAGACTAAAATGCTACAGCATGACAAGCTTATGAATTTGCAATCATCAAAAAAAACAAGTTGTAACACAATCGCAATTTATTTTGATTTGAATTGTGATAAATTTTAATATGTCCATTTCATTGGCTTTGTCCATCTAAAAACTCCATTGCTCATTCATAAGCAGGCGGCAATTTTGGCACAAAGAGCACAATAAAAATATTACAAAAAAATAAAGTAAAAACGCACTAAAACGTCATAATAAATATACATCGAAAACAATTTTTTGAATTTTTTTAGGCGTAAAAAATGAACAAAAATTTAATAAAATTGAAACAAGAAAAAAGAAAATTCAGTTTTGCAAGAAATCGTAACCTTCTCGATTTTTTGTTGTTTATTACTTCTTTTATACCTTATTATAAAATTAAACCAAAAATTTCATTTAAAAATAAACTTTAAACAAGTATATGGCGCAAAGCGCAATAGGTGACCGCGGAGCGCATCCTATATATGAAATTTTGTCACTCAAAGAAGCAAGTCTGTGGTATCTCAATCAATTTCAAAAGTACGCACAGATTTAGAATCAACATATAAGACTTGTGAACAAAAAAAAATCAAGTATTCTGTGCAATTCTCAAGACTTCAGGTATTAGAGCACAAAAACCGTATATTGCAATTTTCCAATTTTCTGCCCAGAAAAGTTATGTTTCAAATGCAAAATTGTAAGGTGTCTCAATGTAAATCATCATTTCTTGAAGTCTTGTTCATATGGCGAACTCGTAGTGCTGCCTTCCACATGAACAAGATATAGACAAGACTAAAATGCTACAGCATGACAAGCTTATGAATTTGCAATCATCAAAAAAAACAAGTTGTAACACAATCGCAATTTATTTTGATTTGAATTGTGATAAATTTTAATATGTCCATTTCATTGGCTTTGTCCATCTAAAAACTCCATTGCTCATTCATAAGCAGGCGGCAATTTTGGCACAAAGAGCACAATAAAAATATTACAAAAAAATAAAGTAAAAACGCACTAAAACGTCATAATAAATATACATCGAAAACAATTTTTTGAATTTTTTTAGGCGTAAAAAATGAACAAAAATTTAATAAAATTGAAACAAGAAAAAGTAAAATTCAGTTTTGCAAGAAATCGTAACTTTCTCGATTTTTGTTGTTTATTACTTCTTTTATACCTTATTATAAAATTAAACCAAAAATTTCATTTAAAAATAAACTTTAAACAAGTATATGGCGCAAAGCGCAATAGGTGAACGCGGAGCGCATCCTATATATGAAATTTTGTCACTCAAAGAAGCAAGTCTGTGGTATCTCAATCAATTTCAAAAGTACGCACAGATTTAGAATCAACATATAAGACTTGTGAACAAAAAAAATCAAGTATTATGTGCAATTCTCAAGACTTCAGGTATTAGAGCACAAAAACCGTATATTGCAATTTTCCAATTTTCTGCCCAGAAAAGTTATGTTTCAAATGCTTTGGGACCAGTTTCACCCCGCCAGATCTTCCTAAAATTGTATTACCTTTAAGCAAAAAAAAAAGTTTGTCCAAATCCGTTGAGAATTCGCCATTTCTCAACATACCCCGTTTTTCAACCTTTCTACCTAATAAAGTAAAGTTTCAAATTCTCCGGGACTTGTTACACCCCTCCAGATCTTCCTAAAAATTTGTTACCTTTCAGGGAAACAAAAGTTTGTCAAAATCCGTTGAGAATTGAGCCTTTTACAGCATACCCATATTTCAACCTTTCTACCCAAAAAAGTAATGTTTCAAATGCTCGGAAACCGGTTCCACCCCTCCAGATCTTCCTAAAATTGCATTACCTTTCAGGAAAAAAAAAGTTTGTCCCAATCCGTTGAGAATTCGCCCGTGGACAGCATTTCCAGGAACATATATATACATATACCACATTTTCAATGATTTGATTATTTTCCAGAAGTCAGGAGCAGGTGCGGGTATATGCCTAAGATTGTCCAATCCAAGATCTATCCAAAATGGTATCATGTGCCAGGATAAGTTGAGAATCCAGCCCGGGCGAGGTACCCTCCCCAAAGTGGTATCACCCGTATTATATAATATATATATATATATATATATATATATATATATATATATATATATATATATATATATATATATATATATATATATGAGGACAAAAGTTGAGTAACCTCTATGACCGCGGAGCGGCCCTTCGGGCCGCTCCGCGGTCAAAAATATTCAAAAATTAAGCAAAAAATGAAGATAAATTGGATTACTTTACTGAGGAAGGGTTTCTGCCATAAATTGCCGCCTGCTTATGAATGAGCAATGGAGTTTTTAGATGGACAAAGCCAATGAAATGGACATATTAAAATTTATCACAATTCAAATCAAAATAAATTGCGATTGTGCTACAACTTGTCTATATCTTTTTGATGATTGCAAATTCATAAGCTTGTCATGCTGTAGCATTTTAGTCTTGTAGAGCAATGAAATGAAACTTTTAAAATCATTTGCTGGAAAAATGGAAAATTTTTGTTAATGTAAAAGCGGCTAAAAAGGTTATTGACAAATGAATTGGCCCTAATAGTTTTCATGCTCTGCGAAGACATACTTTAGCCCATCATTTCCTGCATTCAGTTCAAAAGGAATTCTACCTTTACTGATACTCTCTCTCTCTCTTTCATCCTTCTCTCTGAACATTCCAAGCCACTCTTATGAGGATGCAAATGAACGGGCTCATTGCAGCCATTTTGGGTAGGCTACCTAGCAGCAACCAGAATCTCATTGAAACATGGAGAACGCAAAGCCATAATGACGTATGTCTTTTAAGTTCAACTCATTTCAAAAAGCCATTCTCTTCCTAACAGAAATATGATCTGAAATTGTTAGATCAGCACGAATTTAGTTTAACAGCCATTCATTGGAGACCAAAAATCAATAATATACGTGCGGCCAAATGCTACTGCCAAATTCACTGACTGTGAATTATTGAAGGATAACCCAGATGAACGTGTGTTTTTCTCCATGAGTGTACTTTTGCTCTCCCAGCTAGCACACGTTGATAATTGGGATGAGAATTTGTGAGTTGTTATTTTCTACTCGTTTGACTGAAATGCCCAGGCATAATTTTCTCAATATGTAACAATAGAATACTTAAAAGAATTAAAAGATGCAAATCTATGGACATTCTGTGATTTATGGAATCTTGGAAACTATATGCATCCGAGCGTAGCAAAATTTTTTTGAGATATTCTGAAGAAAACATGGCCTTCGAATTTCAAACCTGGCTCAGGCAACGGAACATATCTCTTGCAGTAAGTGGCTCATTTGTCAATGATATTCTGGCACAGGATGTTTGTCTTTATAAATACTGGTATTGTAGTTATGTCAAGATTTATAAGCTTATGCGGTTTTTTACAAAAAAGGACCTTAGTTAATGATACTTTAGAAGTGGAATTTATATTTTCAAAGCCTATTCAAGGCGTGTTAAATCAACACCAGTTTAAGGTGTCCTTCAGAGATGTGTTCAGCTTCAAAGCTAAGATTGCGTAGCTACGTTTTCTTTGACTACTTGTGCGGAAACATAGCATAGTATAACTTTTACGAAGTATAGACTTTATTACAAGCTTTTCATAAGCGTGAGGTCTTAAGGTTAATATATTTTCACCAAATAATATAATTTTGTAAGCCTTTTTAATTTTGCAATAAAAACATTAAAATTTAATTTTCAAATAAATGTAAAAAACCTTGAATTACAAGCCAAATCCTTGAATTACAAGCGAATTACAAGCGGGGTTCTTTGAATTACAATCCAAATTTTAAATTATTGTGAGATTTCAGACCGTTGGACCTATTCCAGATAATTAGACCAATTGTGAGAATCGCCTGCTCTTTGCTCTCTTTTAACCAAACTAGCGTGAATGTGCTTACATCATAATCAGCTCATCTGAACAAACGGCATTGACAGTAGTGTGACAAAAATGGAACATAACAGGAACTGCGCGACTACACAAGCCTGGCTTTGGCCAACTTTGTGAAGCTGGAAGTAACTGAGACACAAAATGGCGTCGCCACCAAAAAACCTCTGTCTCCCAACAATCTTCTGCTTCTCAATCAGTTCCCTCTTGCCCACTGCTTCTCTGTTTTGAATGCAGCTGAATGAAATGGCTCATTTCTCAAAGTGTTCTTCGCTTAGAATGGTGCCCTTAAGTTTCCTCTCCGTTAAGGAAGAGCCCATTTCTTCCAACTACTCTTCTCGTGTGAACAAAAGGCTACTATTCGGCCGGCATAAAGCCCGTCGTTTTTTGCCAGGAAGGAGGCTTGCTACAGCCTGCAAAGTTCGGCCGTGGCCCAGGAGCCCTCGGACTCTCTGGAGCTAAGTCAGGCCATTCACTGGAGTGGCTTGCGGATCAATAAAAACGCAGCGGGCGACTTACGCCTCTACATTGGCGAGGACCGCTCGGGCCCCTGGTTTTCGGCCAGCCGGCACTTGCAGGACTTCCTGAAGGACTGGGAGGCCGACTATTGGGAGCTGATGGACTTTGACCATAACTACGACTACTATTACTATGTCCCGCCGGTGGACAGCTCTTCGGCCCTGCTCCTCAGCGCCTACGTGGATGCACGGGCCTTCTACCAGACTCTGCCGCAGAGTTCGTGGCTATTGCTGACTGGGCAATGTTCAAATGCAGGTCAAGTATTTGTGCTCAAAATGATCCCTAGAATATGCTGCATATAGTCAAGTTTAAGTTTAATTTTGAAGTCGAATATTATTAAATATTTTACAATTTTGTTGAAACAATTCTGTTTGGAGTATAAGGGCACAAAGCTAGCCCCAAAGAGACTAAAAGACCGAATGCTAATTTTGGTGAATAAAAGGAGCTAAGGCGGAGAAAGCTGGGAAAATCTATGCAGGCTCCGACTGCGAGGAGAACAGGACTGGAGCAGAGTGCCAGTCGCAGTGTCGCGCCGAAGCCATTGAGGCACGCTCTCTCTATCATTTCAGCATTTTTCACCTTTTATAATTACTGACATTGTGAATATCTGAATTAAAGCACTCTGAATTGCTTATTTTCTGGCAAGTCTTAAAGGCAGCCTGCGGCTGTCGAATTGTCAGCTATGGGGAGAGGGCGGAGTCGGTCTCCAACATCACTGAGGAGTGTAGAGTATTGCCCTACCTCAATACAACTTCGCCGGTGAACTGCCCAGGTGCTTTGTATCAATCTTTCTCACTGTCCCCAGCATAGAGCTGAGTCAAACCTTTATTTTGTACCAAAAAAGAGATCCAGGAGAAATGAGCAGCTTGGCCTGTGAAAGGAGCTGTAAGGCCAGCTGCGTCCAGAGGGAGTTCAGCTTGAAGCTGTCATCGCCCAGTTTCGAAGGCGACAACTGGCCTGAAAAGTACAAAATACGCATACTGCCCACATCCTTCGTCCATCCCCAGTTTCAAGTTATTTCTTCTTACCTTCTGGAGGCAAAATTTTGTTTTTTCATATCAGCAATAGACCTTATCTTACATTCGATCCCTTTGCCAATATTTTGCCCAGTTCGCCGCCTTATTCAATCCAACAGCAATTCATGCACTAATAGAATCCACTTTTAATCACTAAGTTTTTGCGCGGCCGCAGGCCGCCTGCCGCGGAGGGCAGGGCAGTCAGAGCTCCGGAGGCCGTAGCACCCGTGCCTGGAGGCCGGAGGAGCTCTGGCGCCCTGCCCGAAGCGGCGGGCGGCCAAGGCCAGCTTAAGCAGTTACCCCATTTTTGCGTCCGTCTGTCCGCATATCTTATTATATACGGGTGATGCCATTTTGGGAGGGGTACTTGGGCACGCTGGATTCGAAATATATCCTGGCATATGATACCTTTTTGGATTGGCAACACATATTAGGTGCACTCGGGGGGGGAGGGGAGGTGGGCTCAGCGGGGGGGGGGTCCGGAGGCCGTCCTGCACCCGTGCCTGGAGGCCGGCAGGGAGTCTGCGCGCCCCGCCCGAAGCGGCCCGGCGCGAGGAGAGGGTTGGTTCTTGCGTCGTCTGTCGCATTCGTATAAGGGTCGGAAGGGCCAGGGCTTGAAGCCCCGTTGCGTTGCGTCTGTCGCGGTGTCGTGTGCTGGGAGTTTTGCGTCGTCGTCGTGAGAGTTTTTATAGGGTGATGAGGGAGGGCGGTACTGGGCGACCGCTGGATCTCGAAATATATAGGCTATGTGTAGGGGTACTGGGCATGCGGATCGAGCATCCCTGGCATATGATACCTTTTTGGATAGATCTCAGCGAGTTGTGCAACATATATTAGGCGCACTATGCTCCAATAATGTTGAACATGAAAAATGGTTGAAAATGTGTGCGATTTTGGCATTTTTGGCTATTTTTTGACTTTGAAATGCCATAGCTCCTCCAGTTTTTAACTTTTTCTGTCGGACTTTTTTTAAATTCAAGCCTGAACTATTCTGTATAAGACCATCTATTTACATTTTTGTTTCATTACCATTTTATTTGTTAAAAACGTCATTGAGTTAAGTCAATTTTCATGATTTTGACCCTACTCAGTGAGCTGATGTTTCAAGTTATTCATTAGTAGGTATTTGCCGGTTTTCAATGCCAGCGGCCACTTTGACTGCATGCAATATTTGCAGTCCTTGATCTTATAGAGTTTGCATTTATGATCAGTGGAGTTTCAGATATTGGTGAAACTTCAAATGCATTTGCTGAGCTGAAGAATTGAATTCTTATCAGCATTACATCAAGACACCTGTGATCAAAAGGCGCCAGTAAATGTATTAAGAGCCAGTATGCGAGAGGATTAAGATGACTTGTAGGAGGGGTATTCCACTTACGAAAAAATGAAGGTTCGAGTTGGAAGCCGTGATTGGGCCATGGTTTTGGTCCATTTAGTTGTCATCTCAGCCCAAGAAACCCTGGCCCAAAATATGGCTCCCTTACAGAGAAATGGCCATTTTTCGAACACCTACTTTTTTGACCCTTGGAGCACGGAAAAATCAAATTTTGACCAATTTCAACCAAAATAATTAAACGAACCCCCAACTTTTATATATCAATCGAACCGCAAAAATACAACAATTTTTATGGTGACAACGATTTTTTCCAAAAGAAAAATTTTTTCATTTGATTTTTGAAAAAAACGATTTCAGCATTTTGCAATTTTGGGCACAAAAAAACTGATTTCAAAAAATGGTCAAAAAATTAAAGGCTAAGACCTAGCCTATCTTTTTATTCACTTACTTGCCGTCATTTTGGTATATATTACATTGCAAATGGCGATGTGACAGTCGGAAAATTTTTTGATTGAAAATTGCAAGTCCGATTTTGCCCCTATGTTATAACATAGGCAAAAAATCACCAAAAAATTTTTGTTCTCAAAATTGTAATTTTTTGGCCTGAAATGTTCTATTGGGGTCCCATACACCCCGCTGTATCATTTGTTTACCCAGATTTATTCTCAATCTGCTCAAACTGAAATGCCCTTTTTCCTATGTTGTAGCATAGGCAATGTTAAAGCATAGGAAAAAGGGCATTTCAATTTGAGCAGATTGAGAATAAATCTGGGTAAACAAATGATACAGCAGAGTGGGACCCCGAATAGAACATTTCAGGCCAAAAAATTACAATTTTGAGAACAAAAATTTTTTTGGTGATTTTTTGCCTATGTTAGAACGTAGGGCAAAATCAGAACTCAATTTTCAAATCAAAAAATTTTCCGACTGTCACATCGCCATTTGCAATGTAATATATACCAAAATGACGGCAAGAAAGTGAATAAAAAGATAGGCTAGGTCTTAGCCTTTAATTTTTTGACCATTTTTTGAAATCAGTTTTTTTGTGCCCAAAATTGCAAAATGCAGAAATCGCTTTTTTCAAAAATCAAATGAAAAAAATTTTCTTTTGGAAAAAATCATTGTCACCATAAAAATTGTTGTATTTTTGCGGTTCGACTGATATATAAAAGTTGGGGGTTTGTTTAATTATTTTGGTTGAAATTTGTCAAAATTTGATTTTTCAGTGCTCCAAAGGGTCAAAAAAGTAGGTGTTCGAAAAATGGCCATTTCTCTGTAAGGGAGCCATATTTTGGGCCAGGGTTTCTTGGGCTGAGATGACAACTAAATGGACCAAAACCATGGCCCAATCACGGCTTCCAACTCGAACCTTCATTTTTTCGTAAGTGGAATACCCCTTCTCTAACCTCTCGCAAACTGTCTCTTAACTATTTTATGTTAACAATAAATTAAAATAAACTAAATATACTGTAAAGTGTGGATGAACAAAAAAAGAAACGAAAGATGCTGAATGAAAAGTGTGGCCGCGCGAAGCGAGGCCACTGACCCATATTACTAGTATATATATATATATATGTGTGTGTGGCATGCCTGTACTCCGCGGTTTTTCAACAAAATTGGCTGATTTTTTGCATGAAGGTCTGCCAAGGCGGTGCCTCGGGACCATTTTTGGCGCTTGGCGTAATTTATTTGATTTTCGCCCAAAACTCAATTTTTTGATGTTTCAAAATACGAAAAATCCTAAATCACTGGTTTTTCAATGGAATTAGCTGATTTTTGGCAGATACGTCCATCTAAATAACATTTCAAAGCTGGCAAAAGGAATTTTTGAAATATTTATTATTTCTTGATTTATAGCCAAAAACCAAATTCGTGATGTTAAAAAATTTGAACATGCATAAAACCATGGTTTTTCAATAAAATCAGTTGAGTTTTGGCATATACCCCTGTCGTGGTGATGTCTTGAAGCTACTATAAGGAATTATGAAATTTTTTATTATTTCTTGATTTATAATCAATAACCTAAAATTTTGATGTTTCAAAAATATAAATATTGATAAATTCATGGTTTTTCATTGAAATCTGCTGAATTGTGGCATGTAGGTTCATCTGGGTGGAATCCTGAAGTAAGGCCGGGCATCTCTTGGCAACAGCCGAGAATACCTTGTTTAATCACCAAATTGACCGTGTTTTTAGAATCAGTATTTTATTCTATTTAGTAGTATTGGTCGAATTCTGAATTTCAATCAATATCTGGGAAACTAAAATTCAATGCAAACTATTTTGTCAAAGCAGGAGCCAACTGAATCTATTTTGGTTGCAGGAACAATCGCTGTATTCATGGGAATTATTTCTCTCCAATTTGGGAGGTGCCAACTTTGTCAATTTATCCAAAAAAATCATGATTTCGCAAACGCGAATTAAGAGAGGCTTTCTGTAAGGGTTCAAAATGGTCGGTATAGGTCATGACCACCGGGTTTGGGGTTTTGTGTCAGGGTTGTAGCCCAGGAAATGGCATTTCCAAAAATGTCTTTCTTTTTGCCCAACTCAGCTTCGTTCCCAAGAAATGGCCATTTCAAAAGTTTTGCCCAAAATTTCCAAAAAATTGCACTATTTTCAGTTTTTCACCCATTACTCGACCCCATGATGGAATTTCAGAAATCTAAAGACATCCTCGGAAAGCTAACATCACGGTCCACAATATCTCTGAATAGTCCAAGCCCTTTCGAGCCAGCCATTGACCTCTTTTTGCCCCTCAAACGGAAAAATTGCAGTTTTGGGATATGGTCCAAACATCGGTTTTTTGCCATTTTCTACCCAAAGTTGTTAAACGATCGACCTTTCCGACACCGGAAATCGAAAATTCATGTAATTTTACCCCTAGAAATTTTACCCCTAGAAATGTTATAACATAGGGCAAATCAACTAGTGTAAAATTATCATGCTAAAAAACTTCCTGCTCTTCAGGAAGACATTACTGCTCAATTTTCTTTTGTGAGCTAATCATCATAAGCCTTAGGCAGGTATTTAACAAAAAAAAATTGATGGGATTTATATATATAGATGAAAAATGTGCGGACAGGTCAAGAATTGACCCTATGCTACAACATGGTGAAAAATTGACCAAAAAATGTTGGTCTTGAATTTTGATTTTTATAGCCTAAATCGATGCTCTGGCCTCAAATACACCTGTAAATATAATTTTTATGTCCAATTTCATAATATTTCGAAATCTGATCATTTGGTAATTTTCCCCATTTTAGACCAATTTGAGTAAAAAACTTAAAAAGCAAATTATTTCAAAATATTATGAAATTGGACATAAAAATTATATTTACAGGTGTATTTGAGGCCAGAGCATCGATTTAGGCTATAAAAATTAAAATTCAAGACCAAAATTTTTTTGGTCAATTTTTCCCCATGTTGTAGCATAGGGTCAATTCTTGACCTGTCTGCACATTTCAGACAATTTTTCATCTATATAAACTAAAACCCATCATTTTTTTTGTTAAATACCTGCCTAAGGCTTAGGATGATTAGCTCACAAAAGGAAATTGAGCAGTAATGTCTTTCTGAAGAGCAGGAAGTTTTTTAGCATGAAAATTTTACACTAGTTTATTTGCCCTATGTTATAACATAGGGCATATCTTTGAAGCTCCATTTTTGACCCCATGGGGCCAAATTGGGAATGGTCTTTCAACAGAGTTGGAACCATTTCTAGGGGTAAAATTACCTGAATTTTTGATTTCCGATGTCGGAAAGGTCGATCGTTTAACAACTTTGGGTAGAAAATGGCAAAAAAGCGATGTTTGGACCATAATATCCCAAAACTGCAATTTTTCCGTTTGCGGGGCAAAAAGAGGTCAATGGCTTGCTCGAAAGGGCTTGGACTATTCAGAGATATTGTGGACCGTGATGTTAGCTTTCCGAGGATGTCTTTAGATTTCTGAAATTCCATCATGGGGTTGAGTAATGGGTGAAAAACTGAAAATAGTGCAATTTTTCGGAAATTTTGGGCAAAATTTTTGAAATGGCCATTTCTTGGGAACGAAGCTGAGTTGGGCAATAAGAAAGACATTTCTGGAAATGCCATTTCCTGGGCTACAACCCTGACACAAAACCCCAAACCCGGTGGTCATGCCATTTTTGACCTTTTTAGACAGGCCCTCTTAAGCAGTAAAGTTTGCACGAAAATCCTAATATCATTTTATTTCTGCTTGAAATAGGAACACATATTCAAAAATTGCAATATTCTAAAATCCAAAATTGATGCTGCTTTACACCCCATATTACAGGTACCTTGGGTCTTTGGCTAGGCGCGGTAAGCTGTTAATCACATTTTATGCAAAAACAAATTTTGATAGCTATCTCTTTTATTCCAGAGTTTTCTGGGCCTGGCCCACGTTTTCGTCTTTATGGTTACAATCACCATTTCGGCCATTTATAAAAGTAAGAACTATATATTTCAACATTTTTTTAATTCCCATAAAATGTCTACATGGCTCTAAAAACCTTAGAACACTAGCAATTGCAGAAATTGCGCCAACCAAAGCAGTCGGCTGGACGCAGGAGGATGAGAGTGAAGGACTTTTGGCCTTCTTTAATGCAAACTTTGTAAACATTACGCCTATTCATGGTTTCGCTTTCATTCGCTCCACCAACAGCAGACCAGAAAATTTGCTTTGGTCAAACAAAGATGCCCTAAATACGGCCTTTATGGACATGAAAGTAGATGCAGGTTTTTCATGCTGGTCATTTCCATTGTCCTGACGTCTAGGGATACATTCCTGCTGGTTTCATTTTTTAACATCTCTTTTTCGCATTTGAATCAAATTTCTCGTTTCATGTCCCCACTGCATTGTGAATAGTATCAGCTGTGAACGTTTTTAAGGGAGTGCAATATGTTGAAAAGCCCAGCAGTGAAGCAATGCAGATGGAATTCGCGGGAGAAATGGCCTTACCACCTTTAACTGTTTGCCTACCAATGGACCCCTTTGCCTTCATCCCCCAATATGTCTACGAAGAGTGTTCCTTCTTGAAAGTCATTATTACAAAATTGAGCCTTTGCCGTTCAAACTAGGCCGATTGACTAAATTTTACGAAAAAAATATGATAACTAGATTTAAATGATTCTGCAGATACTTTCTGAACTTTTCAGATCCGCAGCAATGCCTTTTTCGCTTCTACAATGATAGCATTCTTAATGGTTAGCGCTCTTTGGCTTACAACCGTACATTAGCGTGGTAGTTTTTCTTTGACAAGGCTTTGACCAGACAATGAAAATCTTTTTCTAGCCTAATGAAAATACCATATAAGAAAAAATATGAAAAAAAATTTTCTTAAATACATGTGTTCAGAATCTTATCAGATAATGCTATGTCGTATCAGGAAAATCTTATGGAATCCTATGTCTAATGTAGGATTGAAAATGTGTTTATCGTCACTTATATTGGGAAATTAAATTTCAGCTAATAGCTTAATTTAAATTGAACGTATAATTTTTATAATTGAACGTATAATTGAACGCCCATTTTTTGGAATGTCTGTTAGCTTGTGGTTGAGTGTACTAAAGTGACAGGCGTTGACAGATGGTCCCTTGCTGGAGCTGGAGTGGGAGGAGGGTTGTGAGTATGAGAACACCCATAATTTTGTGGCATATGAACGAGAACATTACGGACAGTATCGAAGGAACCCCAAATTTTTTAAGCGAGGTCCCATCATTGATTTGAGAGGTAATCATTCAATTTGATTTAATAAAAACAAAGTGAACAAAGCACCACAAGTTAGCCAAGTAATTTGATGTCTTGATCCTATAATCCTATAAGCTTCAGTCTTTCATGTCACATGAGGCCTGAGCGTTGTTTGCCTCAATTTTTGGCAGCCATAACTTATCATTGTATTCTAGGTACTCACTACTATTTTCAACACAGATACAACGATTTGAACTGGACCACAGCTGCTATCTTTCGCCAAGATCCTCTGTACTGGGAGCTGGTGGACAATAGCCCGGGCGGAGAGGTGTCAACTTTCCCTGCCCTCTTCCCTATCAAATCTGTGGATGCCTAAAGTGCCTAACGCTGGCTGGGTACCCCGATTGCTTCTGCGATCGCTGCGGCCCAAATCCTCCGTGCCCCAGAGTCGGCCAGCGGGTGGCCGGCAATGTTTCCCTTCTGCTCCAGCACCTGCCCGATGGGGAAGGCTGGCTGGTTCCCTCCTTCCCCTTTTTGGAATGGATGACAGGAGAAGGCGGTTGGAAGGCGGTTGGGGAGTTGAGCGAGTTGGAGGAGGGCGTCCTGCTGTGGCTCGGCGCATGGCTCCTGAGCACACTGTCCGAGATGGAGGAGGGACTGGAGACGCGTGTCTCCTATGCGTAAGGGCCCAGAAGCCCATCTCCCCTGCAACTAAGGCTGATGGTTGCCAGTGCGCGGGAGCTGAGGGCCTGGGGGTACAGGGATGAAGAGGCGGCGGCCTTTCTGGCCAGGCACGACCCTCTCTTCGCTTTTCAGCGTTGGCTGGAGCAGAAGGGCATTTCTCTTTTGGTTGGTTTGCACTCCAAATGAATTGGGGGTTTGTCTGCTGAAATGAGGAGCTGATATTCAGCAACTACGCCGCTTCGTGGGCCCCGGGATCGCCAGAGCCGCGCAGTTAAGCATGGGGCAGAGGCATATTCTTGGCCAGAAGAACCCGGACGATTTTGTCTTCATCAGTCGGTTTTTTCTTGCAGCCTAGTTTGCTCTGCCACTAAAGTGAAACTATACCTATATCTTGGAGAAAGATTCTTGGTTCACATTTTCTGAGATCTTAGGTACAAAGCATGCTACCAGCCAAGCGAGCTGGCTGAAGTTCGGCTTCGCAGCTCCAGGGACAAGCTCCGCATCGGCTTCAACTACCAGCACCTGAGCAGCATGTCCACCCGCCTCTACTTCAGCGACCTCCGCTACATGGCCACATTCTCCAGCACCACGCTCTACCAGTTGCCCCGCCCCTTGGCTCACAGACCTTTCCCACCGCGCCCCCTACTAATCTGCAGGCATGCGGGGGAAATGCTGATGCTGAGCCTGGGCACGAGCTGGGACAGTGTAAGAGAGACGCTGCTCGATCCCCACACCCGCGTCCCCTTCGGCCGCACCGCCCAGCTCATCATACAGAGGCTCGCCAACTACCGCATCCTTGACCAGGGTTTCCATTCAGCCTTTGCTACTTCTACAGGCTGTTCTGGTTAGGTGGGAATGCCTGACTTTGCTGGGCTGTAAAATGCTTTCTAATGGCTAGTGGGAATCTCATTCCATTTGAAGCATAGCATTTGAACTTTGGCTAACGTTTCCACAAAAAATTGAGACGCCAAACTAATTTTCTGGGTCGCAGCATGAGTTGTAAAATTGGAAGCAAAAATTGAGCTGTCGAAAATTGAATGGAGCTGCTGGATCTTCTCTGAGTCCAGTAGCCGGCTGTGGATGGCCAGCGACCCCTCTCAGAAAGGCCAGCCAATTGGCCCAACTTTCTTCTGTATTGTGTCAAATGTGTCAATTCTGTCAGTTGGCCCATCCACAGCCGACCACTGGCCTCAGACAAAAATCCAGCAGCTCCATTCAGTTATTGGTTCTAATTTCACAACTTATGTTGCAAACCAGAAAATTAGTTTGGCATCTCAATTTTTGCTGGAAGCGTTATCCAAAGTTCAAACGTCGTGATCATCCTAAATTAAACCGATGAATGAGGATGTTGGTTTAGGGCGGAGGCCTCCTAGGCTGGTCGCACTATTTTTCCACCCTTTGATCCTCTGCATAAAGGAATTGCGATCAGTTTGGCAGCCCCAAAACCTCGGCTCCATTTGAGGTCCATCTGGGCAGGCGCAGTGCAGCAGCAGCAGCGGTCACCATGGCTGTCGTGAGCACTGTCATTTGGAGGCCCTCCAGGTTTCTTTTTCTCCCTCACTTCTCTCTTTTCTTCTCTCTTTTCTTTGCACTCATTTTCTTCCCTCTCTTCCCTCTACCCTTTCTTCTCTCCTCCTACCTCATCTCCCGCCCCATTGAGCATTCATGCATCAGCTCTAACCTCAGCTACCTCTTCCCTGGCCATATTTGCATCCTCTGCCACAGCCAGCACACAGCCAGCGTCTGCCTTGAGCTTTCCTTCCTTGGCTCCAGCCTAAACTTCCTCTTCCCCATCGCAATCTCTGCCTCTCTCCTAAACTCAGGCCTCCTCTACCTCAACCAGCCTAGCTGTCGCCCCCATCGAGCATTCATGCACTAGCTTCAACCTCAGCTCCCTCTTTCCCTGGCCATCTTTGCCCCTCTCCTTATCGCAGACGTCATCTGCCACCACCAGTACAGCAGCCGCTCCCTGTGAACCTTCCTGCCTCATCTCCATCTATTCCTCCTTCCTCCCCATATTACCATCCTCCCTGCCACAGCCAGCACACAGCCAGCGTCTGCCTTGAGCTTTCCTTCCTTGCTCCAGCCTAAACTTCCTCTTCCCAATCGCAATCTCTGCCTCTCTCCTCCACTCAGGCCTCCTCTACCTCAACCAGCCTAGCTGGCGCCCCCATCAAGCATTCATGCATTCATGCGTCTCCTGCCATAGCTCCTTCTTCCTCATGGTGATCTCTGCCTCTCTCCCCTCTCGGGCCTCCACTACCTCAACTAGCTTAGCTGGCGCCCTCATCGGGCAACGGGCATTCATGCAACAGCTCCAAACTCAGCTCCCTCTTCCCCTGGCCATCTTTGCGCCTCCTCATCTCAGATGTCCTCTACCACCACCAGTACAGCAGGCGCTCCCTGTGAGCCTTCCTGCCTCGTCTCCTGCCATAGCTCCTTCTTCCTCATGGTGATCTCTGCCTCTCTCCCCCTCTCGGGCCTCCCCTACCTCAACCAGCTTAGCTGGCGCCCTCATCGGGCAACGGGCATTCATGCAACAGCTCCAAACTCAGCTCCCTCTTCCCCTGGCCATCTTTGCGCCTCCTCATCTCAGATGTCCTCTACCACCACCAGTACAGCAGGCGCTCCCTGTGAGCCTTCCTGCCTCGTCTCCTGCCATAGCTCCTTCTACCTCATGGTGATCTCTGCCTCTCTCCCCCTCTCGGTCCTCCCCTACCTCAACCAGCTTAGCTGGCGCCCTCATCGGGCAACGGGCATTCATGCAACAGCTCCAACCTCAGTTCCCTCTTCCCCTGACCATCTTTGCCCCTCCTCATCTCAGATGTCCTCTGCCACCACCAGTACAGCAAGTGCTCCCTGTGAGCCTTCCTGCCTCGTCTCCTGCCATAGCTCATTCTACCTCATGGTGATCTCTGCCTCTCTCCCCCTCTTGGGCCTCCTCTACCTCAACCAGCTTAGCTGGCGCTCTCATCGGGAATTCATGCAACAGCTCCAACCTCAGCTCCCTCTTCCCCTGGCCATCTTTGCCCCTCCTCATCTCAGATGTCCTCTGCCACCACCAGTACAGCAGGCGCTCCCTGTGAGCCTTCCTGCCTCGTCTCCTGCCATAGCTCCTTCTACCTCATGGTGATCTCTGCCTCTCTCCCCCTCTCGGGCCTCCTCTACCTCAACCAGCTTAGCTGGCGCCCTCATCGGGCGTCCCATCCCCCCTCATGGGCAACAGCTCCAACAGCAGCTCCCTCTTCCCCTGGCCATCTTTGCCCCTCTCCTCATCTCAGATGTCCTCTGCCACCACCAGTACAGCAGGCGCTCCCTGTGAGCCTTCCTGCCTCATCTCAAGCCATAGCTCCTTCTACCCCATGATGATCTCTAACTCTTTCCTCCTTTCAGGCCTCCTCTACCTTAACAAGCCAACCTTGCTCCCCCATTGAGAATTCATGCGTCAGTTCCAACCTCAGCTCCCTCTGCCCCTGGCCTCTTTACCCCTCTCATCATCGCAGACGTACTCTCCCACCACCAGTACAGCAGGTGCTCCCTGTGAGCCTTCCTGCCTCATCTCCAGCCATAGCTCCTTCTACCCCATAGTGATCTCCGCCTCTCTCCTCTACTCAGGCCTCCCCTACCTCAACCAGCCTAGCTGGTGCCCTCATCGGGCATTCATGCACCAGCTCCAACCTCAGCTCCCTCTTCCCCCTGGCCTTCTTTGCCCCCTATTCATCTCAGACATCCTCTGCCACCCCCAGTACAGCAGGCATTCCCTGTGAGGCTTCATGTTTCATCTCCAGCCATAGCTCCTTCTACCTCATGGTGATCTCTGCCTCTCTCCCCCTCTCCGGCCTCCTCTACCTCAACCAGCCTAGCTGGTGCCCCCATCGAGCATTCATGCATCAGCTCCCACCTCAGCTCCAACTTCCCCTGACAATCTTAGCCCTTTTCCTCCTCTCAGATGTCTTCTGTCTCCACCAGTACAATAGGTGCTCCCTATGAGCCTTCCTACCTCAGCTCCTGACATAGCCCCTTCTACCCATGGCGATCTCTTCCTCTCTCCTCCTCTCAGGCCTCCTACACCACACCAGTACAGCCAGCAACACCTTGAGCCGTCCTGGCTCAGCTCTAGCCTTTCTTCCCCAACGCAATCTCTGCCTCTCTCCACCTTTCATGCCTCCTCCACAACAACCAGTGCCAGATCTAGCCTTGGCTCTTTCTAGCCCATTGCAATATCTGCCTTGCTCTTCCTCCTTGGCCTCATCTGCGACAACCACAACAGCCGGCGACCCCTTGAGCCATCCTGGCTAAGCTCTAGCCTTGGCTCCTTCTTCCCCATCGCAATCTCTGCCTCTCTCCTCCACTAAGGCCTCCTCCACCACAACCAGCACAGCCGGCGACCCCTTTAGTCTTCCTGGCTCAGGTCTATCCTTGGCTCCTTCTTCCCCATCGCAATCTCTGCCTCGCTCCTCCTCTCACGCCTCCTCCACCACAACCAGTACCGCCGGCGACCCTTTGAGCCTTCCTGGCTCAGCTCTAGCCTTGGGTCCTTCTTCCCCATAGCAATCTCTGCATCGTTCTTCCTCTTAGACCACCGCTGCCACAACCCGCACAGCCAGTGCCCGCGTTGAGCTTTCCTGACTTAACTCCAGCCTAAACTTCCTCTTCCCTATCGCAATCTCTGCCTCTCTCCTCCTCTCAGGCCTCCTCTGCCACAACCAGAGGGTTTCGTAGGCATGCTGAATGTGTGCCCGCGCAGAGGCCCACTGAGCAGTGCTTGCTGCGAGCGGGCTGTTGGTGGAGTGCGATGTGAGGCAGCCCTGCCCCTCCAGCCCAAAATAAAGAAATTTAAATGTTCTGTGAGGAGCACAAGCCCTATCAGTTTAAACACTTAGCGCTAACCTCAACAACGTACACCTGGTTCAAAAAGGGGCTGGGTACTGACACACTGCTAAACGCCATTAGATAAATATACCTAAACAATAGAAATCAAAGCAACATTCCTTAACGCAAAAGTGGGATATTTATCTGCATTTAGTTCACAATGATGTAAGAAAATCAACTTACAACATACGTAGCAATAATGCTTGCAAGCAGACAGAGGGTTGACGGCGTTGCCAATGATGACGATGAAGTTGCCAATGTTGAAGATGGGCACCATGATCAGTCAAAGAAGGAAGTCCAGCGGAAGTGAAGAAGGGGGAAAGTGGCGAAGATGTACCCTTATATAGGTGGGGGAATGAGGTCGTACCAGCCGACACTGCCACCCAGTGCTAGGTACAAAGTGGTAAGGTCATATGACTCATCATGACATCATTATGACATCGTTACACCGTAACTGGCACAGTTTGCCTGAGGCGCTATGAGTCATGTGACCTTATTCCCCCTTTTCCTACAGGCAGCGCCACCTATAAAAGGGGACATCTTCGCCACTTTCCCCTTCTTCACTTCATTAGTTATTTCTTCACTTCACTCTTCACTCTTACTTCACTCCATTAGTATTTTCTTACGTACTTGTGCAGGTGCCTTTCGTTTTGCGCATTTTTCTCATGTCGCGTTCAGGAATAATTGGTACTGGTAAATACAGATAAGGGGAAAACCTAAGTGGAGCGGAACTTTTGATGCTTTTAAGGTAAGGAAATTAAGTTATTGGAAACATTTAAGAGAGCTTTACTGAGAAGGTCAAATATTGCAGAAATGTGGTTGCCCAAAAATTTTGACCCCCCTTTTTAATATTTTTTTCGAAACTAGACACAATTCTAAGACATTTGGTGGCCTGTGAGATGGCAAAACTCAAAATTCAATTTTTGGCGAATTTTTGAAGATTTAATAATGACCAAAATTTAATCGTCCATAACTCCCTTATTTCTGAACCAATTTTGATGATCTGACCACCATTCAAACCGTCTTGACTAGAAGAACATTTTCTTTTTGATCATTTCTCTATAATCAAGCCCTGCTGAGTTATTTGCAAAATACTGGTTTTCACACTGTTCAAAATATCAAATATTTTATATTTCAAATATAAAATGTTATCAGCGACAGTTGGGACCCAGTTTTTCTGAAAATTCAGGTAATTTTACCTATATGTACCAATCTATGACGCATAAAACCTTGTACCAGTAGCGATATTTGATATTGAAAATGAAAACTCCCCTTTTTGCCCCTATGTTATGATATAGACAAAAAATGGCTGAAAAATTTTTGTCTCAAAAATTAAATTTTTTGCCACAGAAAATTTCTTATGACCCGTATTAATATAACTGTGTGGCTCTCAACTGCATTTTGATGCTTGAGTGGAAAAGGATTGACATTGTTTTCCCTATGCTATAACATAGGCAGTGTTGTAGCATAAAAAGTTCCTGCGCTGTTTTCCCACTCAGGCATTGAAAATGCAGCTAAGAGCCACACAGTTATATTAATATGGGTCAGAAGAAATTTTCTGGTGCAAAAAATTTAATTTTTGAGACAAAAAATTTTTCAGCCATTTTTTGTCTATGTTATAACATAGGGACAAAATGGGAGTTTTCATTTTCAATCTCAAATATCACTACTGGTACAAGGTTTTATGCGCCATAGATTGGTACATATTGGTAAAATTACCTGAATTTTCAGAAAAATGGGTTAAACTGTCGCTGATAACATTTTTATATTCGAAATGTAAAATATTTGAAATTTTGAAGAGTGTGAAAACCAGTATTTTGCAAATAACTCAGCAGGGCTTGATTATAGAGAGATGATCAAAAAAAGAAAATGTTTTTCTTGTCAAGACGGTTTGAATGGTGGTCAGATCATCAAAATTGGTTCAGAAATAAGGGAGTTATGGACGGTTAAATTTTTGGTCATTATTGAATCTTCAAAAATTCGCCAAAAATCAAATTTCGAGTTTTGCCATCTCACAGGCCACCAAAAGTCTTAGAATTGTGCCTAGTTTCGAAAAAATATAAAAAAAAGGGGTCAAAATTTTTGGGCAACCAATTTTTGAACTTCTGAATTAAGCTCTCTTAACAGCATTTCAAATTCAGCCTTTAATGAACAAAATTTGCCAAGTGTATATCAATCAAAAGCTTCTTGACCTTCTTCCTTCAATCAAAATTAGGATTGAGAAAATTATAAAACAAAGCACCCTATGTTGTGGATGGCCACCCCCTTCCCCCTCCCTTCCATGACCCCCAGCGCAATCTTGGAGTGCTTATGACACCTACACTTTCTTTTGCCCCCACTGCTACTTTTCATTGTGGGCAAGGCCAAAGGCGTGGCCGCCACCATCCTCAGGGCCTTTACAGCCGCAGACGCAGCCACCCTCACCCATGCCTTTTGTGTGTTTGCCTGCCCCATGCTTGAATACACAAGTCCTGTGTTCAACTGTCTACCCTGGGCAGAGGCCCGCAGGATTGAGTCTGTTCAAAGATGGTTCACAAGCAGGCTTTTCCATCATTTCCATTGGCATGACTATGGGTATGAGCATAGGCTGAGCAAGCTGGGTCTGGTGACGCTAGAGAGAAGGCGCGAGGATACAGACCTTTGTCTCCTTCACTCTGTCTATTGGGGGAAGCATCATTGCCCTGGACTTATCACCCGTAAGGTGAACCAATGCGTTCTCATGAACAATCATCACCTACTTTCCGATGTACGAGCACAAGGGATTGAGCGCAATCTTTGGCCACAACGGTGTATCTCACGCTGGAATGCCTTGCCCGAAACTGTCCTTACCAGCTCCCAGCACGCCTTTTACGACTATGTGAATCTGCACTAACTACATGCCTCTTTCCTCCTCCCACCCCCTTTTTCCTCTCTCTATTTTGGCCAGCTGTGACTTCCCTGGCCTTCTTTTTCCCAGTTTGTTCTGGAAGAAACAAAGAAGAAAAAAGCAAAAATGAATAATTGTTTTCAGTTCTTGACAATTAAGCCAACTTTGTCAATATTTTTCAAAATAATTTGCTGAAAATGAATTGTTATGTTTCTTCAAAAGCATAGAATAATTTGTCCTGTAAATGGGCAAATTGTTTGTTTAAGTTTCATAATTAAAAGTCTTTGTAAATTCTGGCAGCAAAATGGTACTAATCTTCAAAATGAGAGTAATGGCCTTAAAATAGGTGGTTTTTGGGCTACATTTTTAGTTTGGGTATCATAACTGGTACCATCGGCAAGCCGAAATAAAGCTCTTTTCTCCCAAAAAATGGTTGCCCCGAGTAAAAAGCCAAGGAAATTACTCTACTACTAATGGGTTCTGCTTGTGAGGCATTTGTATTTTGTTTTCGCGCGCATTTTTAGGTCTCTTTTCATGCGCGCTCAAACAAAATACCAGTGACACAGCAGATTCCATTAGTAGTAGAGTAATTTCCTTGGCTTTTTACTCGGGGCAACCATTTTTTGGGAGAAAAGAGCTTTATTTCGGCTTGCCGATGGTACCAGTTATTTCCTCCACTTTAATCATACGAAATTAAGAAAAATATTTATTCCTGGTTAGATTCGAATAGTCAAGTCAAGCTCAATTTAAAAAAATCAGATGTCATGTCATTATTTCTCAGGGTTATCGATTTTGTAGTACTAGCAATAGGAATCAAAGAGCAAAAAACAATTGCTGGTGTTAGGATTCGAACCTGCTTGATTCAATGAGAAGGCCAGTCGCTTGCACCACTACACAATTTGAGTATGGATTGCTTGGCTGTGAATAGACGATATGAATTAGGCCAAAGAGCCAAGGACGTGGCTTTGGGAAGGTTGCAATGAATACCTACACCCATACATGGAGGAGATGCGAAAAGGAAGGGAAGGAGTTCGTGCGGCACTTTTGTTTCTCAATTTTATCCCTAATTTTATCACTTTTGTGCCCTTTTTCGCGAGTGCCCCCCACAATTCGATGTTGTTCTTTCCAATGCAAAAAAAACCAGAACGATTGGCACAA
The DNA here is from genome assembly GCA_030248095.1 of Ptycholaimellus sp. GST1_10. Classification (NCBI taxonomy): domain Eukaryota; kingdom Metazoa; phylum Nematoda; class Chromadorea; order Chromadorida; family Chromadoridae; genus Ptycholaimellus; species Ptycholaimellus sp. GST1_10. The sequence continues at coordinate 8,398 of JASANA010011808.1, read as the reverse complement.
TATGTGATGAGAAAAAGGCTTATCAATTTAAAGATCTGGCAATAACCCCCAAAACATACACCTGGGTCGAAAAGAGGGGCTGGGCGCTGACGGTCGCTCTGCTCCCTCGCGCCAGCCCAATAATTGTAATGACTTTTGAAATTCTGACAGTGAAATTTCAAAAGTTGTAGAGGAGGGTATTACTAATGTGTTGCATTAGCCTCTTTTTTGGTCTAACGACTCTTTTGAGGATCCCCCCACCCAGTGGCCAACTTACAGCCACACCAAGTGAATGCAGCTGCAAACAACTGACTGTCCTCGAGGGACTTCAAAGATTAGGCACACAACCCGAGTGGGGTTAGGTTGCCAAAGATAGTCAGGGTTTAATTGTTTGGGATTATTTATGTTAAATGACTAAAACTTAGCCAGAATGAGTAGAGTCCCAAAATTGCGCAGTTCCAAAACATTGGAAAAACTCACATTTTTGATGTTTTGAGCATGTTCCCGTGGTCAGCGCAAGCTGATTAACTCAGAATCGTGTTCCCCGACCCCAATTTACCCAAAAACATCTTCACCTTCACACCAGAAGCTTCCCTCATGGTGCCCGCCATGCTTACTCACAAGACAGGCTCCTCTATTATATATATGGACTAGGTTGGGAGAGGCCTGCGGCGCACATCATAATTTTTGGTAATCTGTTAAAGTGCTTTAGTTTATTTATTATTCGAATTATGTATTTCTTCAGAATGTCCTGGTGGTTTTCTGGTTTTTATCTGCTTTCATTAAATAAACTACACTTTCTGATTATCTTAAAATTCTTTGGATATCCTATGGATTTTTTTATTTGGATTATTGTTAGTATATTTGTGCGATTTGAGTATATTGGTTTTCCTATTTATGCAAATTTATTTCAGACATTCTAACTTGGAATGAAAAATCAATCACCATGAATAAAGCGAAAGGTTTTATCAACTGATTTTTTTCAAAAATAGTTTGGCTGAAAATGGCTATCTAAAATGGTTTTTCTACTTATGGTTTTATTTATTTATGGTTTATTTATGCTTCATTTTCGAAATTTGCTGCTAATTTTCAACTTAATTGAACCAATAACTATTTTCATTTGATAGACAAAAGATTGAGGGTGATAGCCAAAAATGTGTAACACCATTTTTCATTCGTAGTCGAATAATTTTAAGTTTCCACTTTTCTTGTTTCATATTTGTTAATATTGTTGTTGGGTTTTGTGCAAAATTAAAATTATTTATGTATCGTTTTTAATGCCTGTGCTGTATATTAAAATTTTTAGTTCTTTTTAATCACTTTTTTATTTCAAAGTGCGATTTAATTCGAATTTATTCTACTCCATTTAATAAACCTTTCTTTGAAGTGATATTCCCGACAAAACAATGGAAACATGAAGTCTGCAAGTAGCCTTCCGCAATTTATCAAAATCGCACTGTCCAAGAGTAGGCTTGATTGCCCATTAGGTACTCTTCCCAAATGCATGAAAACTTATGTGTAATGACTGAAAATTAGCCAGTTTGGGTACCAACACAAATCTGCGCAGATCCAAAACATTGGAAAAACTCGCATTTTTGATGTTTTGAGCACATTCCCATGCTCAGATCCTTGCAGATATTTCAAATTCGCGTTCTACGCCCTCGATTTACCCAAAAATGTCTTTACTATCCCTGCAGCTACTGCAGTGGGCCTGCGCCGAATGTCTGTGGGACGGACAAGGCTCAGCTTTTATATTATGGACTAGGTTGGGACAGGCCTGCGGCGCACATCATAGTTTTTGGTGATTTGTTTAATTGCTTTGGTTTATTTACTATTTGCATTTTTCCAGAAATGCCGAAGATTTTACTGGTTTTTTACCTGCTTGCATTAATCTGTGGCTGTCTTCTAGTATATCTGGTACCATCGGCAAGCCTAAATTGAATCTTTTTTCTCCCAAAAAGACTAAGTCTTCTGATCTATAAATCTAAGTCAAATAAATATCTTCTGATTGCAAGAAATTTAAGACAAACTGCAAGCTAATTTAGAATTTGGGCTGCATGGGTCCCGCTACACAGGTGCTCAGCTTTTTTCATGCATCAGCCTCTTTTTTGGTCTTTTGACTCTTTTGAAAACCCACCCCACCCAGTGACCAAATTACAGCCACACCAAATGAATGCAACAGCAGACACCTGGCTGTCCTCGAGGGACTTCAAAGATTAGGCACCCAACCCTAGCGGGGTTAGGTTGCCAAAGTGGGGCGTCAATAAGGCCACCTGCATGAGAACTTCTTTATTGAGTGCAGTATCGCCCAATTGGGTAGCTGCACAAAACTGCGCAGATCCAAGACATTGGTAAAACTCGCATTTTTGATGTTTTGAACACATTCCCGTGCTTGGATCCTTGCAGATATTTCAAATTCGCGTTCTACGCCCTTGATTTACCCAAAAATGTCTTTACTTTCCCCGCAGCTACTGAATTGGGCCTGCGCCGAATGTCTGTGGGACAGACAAGGCTCAGCTTTTATATTATGGACTAGTATAGTATGGGCCTGCGGCGCACATTGCCAACTCCAAACATGTCATAAATAAGTGTAGCATTCAAGCACAGCTCTCAATTGTTCATCCGTTTACTTACATTTTCACTGAAACATGGCAGACTTGAGTAGGCCGCTAGCTTAGCCCAAATTGGTTGTTTTGGCTTGGCTTTGTTTTGGCAGTAACTCAGTCAATTCTCAACCGATTTTGAAAATTCCAACGCCATTTTGAAGATAAAATTAATATCTTTTGAATGCAAAAAACTGCAGGGCAAAATTCGAATTGTATTAAAAGCGGCACCCAAAAAACCTTCCAAAATGACCATTTTACTCAAACTTTTGATGTTTTAAGCCCATTCCCGTGATTGGAGCAAGCTGGTTCCAACGCTATCGTGTTCCCTGGCCACGATTTACCCTATAAGCTACTAACTTCTATGATACAGCTTGAATTCGGACTGCGCGGCATGCTCACGCTACAGACACGTCTCAGCTTTTATATTATGGACTAGTATGGTATGGGCCTGCGGCGCACATTAGCAACTCCAGACATGCCAATACCAAGCGAGCTAGCTATGCAGGAGACAAATATAGCTGCCCTGTCATAGCCTATTTGAAAATCCACTGAAACATTGGAGGCCTGGGTAGGCCGCCAGAATGGCTTATTAGCTAAAATTTGTTTTAGCTGTATCTCAGCCAATTCTCAAGCGATTTTAAAAATTCCAACGCCATTTTGAAGATAAAATTAATATCTTTCGAATGCATATATTTGCATTGCAAAATTCAAATCCAGTCAAAAACAGCATCCAAAAAACCCTCCATAATGACCATTTTACCCAAACACTTGATGTTTTAAGCACATTCCCGTGATCGGAGCAAGCTCTAGCCATGATTTTCAGCTTTTTCGACCCTGTTTTACCCAGGAAAGTTGATTCTATGTCAAAAGATTATGTATTTGTCCTGACACTAACAGGACAGGCTCCTCTATTATATATATGGACTAGGTTGGGAGAGGCCTGCGGTGCACATCACCAGCTCCAGTCAAGTAGAAAATATATCCAGTGCAAAACGCAAGGACTGCTACATCTTGTTCATCCTCAGTTTAATTACATTTTCACTGAAACATGGCAGACTTGGGTATGGTAACCCTTCAAAATGACGTTTTTGGGCAAATTTGTGATATTTGACTGTTTGGGTATGTGGTGCCATGGGTGGCGCACATCACCAGCTCCAGATATGCTTTAATCAAGCCAGCCAGGTTGGCCTAAACAGTTAGAGGCTGCCAAATAAACTGTCCTGTCACATTTTAGTTGAATATCCACTGAAACATTGGAGACCTGGGTAGTCTGCCAGAATGGCTTATTAGCAAAAATTGGTTTTGACTGTAGCTCTGCCAATTCTCAACCGATTTTAAAAATTCCAATGCCATTCTTTGCGTAATTTTATTTCCTAGCGAATGCAAAAAACCGTTTGACAAAATTTGCTTTCAATCAAAAGTAGCATCCGAAAAACCCTTCATAATATTCATTTTACCCAAACATTTGATGTTTTAAGCACTTTCCCGTGCTTGGATCAAGCTGATTATAACACCATCGTGTTCCCCGGCCACGATTTACCCAAAAAACTCCGAATTTCCTAGTTACAGCTTGAATTCGGACTGCGCGGCGTGCTCACGCTACGGACACGTCTCAGCTTTTATATTATGGACTAGTATGGTATGGGCCTGCGGCGCACATCATAATTTTTGGTAATTTCTTGTTTTTTACAAAAGATTTAGATTTTTTTGATTTATCAATCTCTGGTCGGAAGTTATTTATTGATTAAAAATTGAAATATTTAATCAACTGGCAGAAAAACGATCTGAGCTTCATTTATTTAAACTCAGTAATAAAACTTTCTTTATTTCTTTGCTAACAAATCAATGCATGCAATTTGTGGCTTTATGGCTGCTGTCTTCATATTTTAGGAATATTTTTGCATTCATGGAAGCTTTATATTTCAAGTTGCGAGCTCACACTTCTTCTTAACTTATCTAATTTGTTTTGTTTTATTTAGTAAAACTAATTATTTTCATTTTCCTATTTTTTATGTCAGATTTCATGTTTGATGTTTCATTTAATTTAAAATGAAATTCAAAGCCATTTTTTTATTTGGGCTGCATGTGTCCCGCTACACGGGTGCTCAGCTTTTTTCATGCATAAGCCTCTTTTTGGTCTACTGACTCCTTTAGAAACCCCCACCCAGTGGCCAAATTACGGCCACACCAAATGAATGCCTCAGCAAACACCTGGCTGTCCTCGAGGGACTTCAAAAATCAGGCAGCCAAACCTATAAAGGAAAGGCTGCCTGGAAGGATGCTGGTTTGGAGAACTGTGAGGACATTTATGTTTAATGACTGAAATTTTGCCAGTTTGGGTGGCGGCACAAAACTGCGCAGAGGCAAAACATTGAAAAAGCTAACATTTTCAAGGTTTTAATCACTTTCCCGTGATTGGATCAAGCTGGTTCCAACGCCATCGTGTTCCCTGGCCACGATTTACCCAATAAGCTCCTAAGTTCTAAGGTACAGCTTGAATTCGGACTGCGCCACGTGATTACGCTACGGACACGTCTCAGCTTTTATATTATGGACTAGGTTGGGAGAGGCCTGCGGCGCACGTCATTCTTTTTTGGGTTTTCTCATATTGCTTTTTAGTACCGATTTTTTTTGTGAAAGTATTTTGTTGGGAGGACCTGCGGCACACATCAAAAGTTTTGCTGGTTGATTTGTGTAGTTTTGGTTAATTTATATCAAGAATTTCTAATTTCTTTACTGATTTTTTTCTCTTTGGTTTTAATTTGTTTTGCGTAATTTTCAGTTTTCTGATTTTTGTTTTTGCAAATAACATATTGCGTTATTGTGAATAGCATTATTTGTTCTTAGCTTGCATTCTTCCTTATATATCTTATAATTTTACTGTTAAAATTTTGTAAATTACATATCAGTATTTTTATTGGTTGTGCATTTTAGCGATTTTAGCAATTTTTCATTATTTTAGTGATTTTTGTTCATCTTGAGCATATTTTTTCTACGTATGCAACTTTTTAAATCAAGTTAGCCAGCTGTGATTTTTGTTTGAAGATCATTATGAATAAAAAGTGAAATCTGGCTAAATGATGATGATTTGGGCTGCATTGTTCTCGCTATTTGGGTGCTAGTCTTTTTTCATGCATTCTAGCCAACCGACTCGTATGGGAATCCCAAAGAGTTAGCAATTTACAGCCACACCAAAAGAATGCAATAGCAATCACCTGGCGGTCCTAGAGGGACATCAAAAAGAAGACACCACAGTCTAAAGTGATATGGCGCTGGTTGGTTGGCTATGCTGTATGAGTCCATAATCTCGAATTTTTATAGCTCATATAATTCTCAATTAATTTTATTAATTTCAACGCCAATTGAAGGCATCCTATTGAATGCAATAAAAAATTAAAACCATATTCAAAACCAATTTAGAATTTGGGCTGCATGGGTCCCGCTACATGGGTGCTCAGCTTTTTTCATGCATCAGCTTCTTTTTTGGTCTTTTGACTCTTGACTCTTTTGAAAACCCACCCCACCCAGTGACCAAATTGCAGCCACACCAAATGAATGCAACAGCAAACACCTGGCTGTCCTCGAGGGACTTCAAAGATTAGGCACCCAACCCGAGTGGGGTAAGGTTGCCAAAGTGGGGCGGCAATAAGGCCACCTGCATGAGAATTTGTTTATTGAGTGCAATACTGCCAGATTGGGTAGCTTCCCAAAACTGCGCAGAGGCAAAACATTGATAAAAGTCACATTTTTAATGTTTTAAGCACTTTCCCGTGATCGGAGCAAGCTGGCCAGGCCAGAATCGTGTTCCGCGACCCCGATTTACCCAAAACAATGCTCACTTCCACTGCAGCTGCTGAATTGGGCCTGCGCCGTCTGTCCACGTCACGGACACGTCTCAGCTTTTATATTATGGACTAGGTTGGGAGAGGCCTGCGGCGCACATCATTATAATTTTTTATAATTTGTTAATTATTTAGTTTTTTTATTATTTGAACTATATTTTCCTATATTTTTCTTTAGAAATTCCCAGTAGTTTTCTGGTGTTTATATGATTTCATTAATTATACTGTACATTTTTTAATCATTTTAAATTTCTTTGAATTTTTTATAGATTGAATTTGAATTTTTGGATTTGGATTGTCTGTACTATTTATTGTTAGTATATTTTTAATAGGTCATAATTTGTGCGAATTGAGCACATTGGTTTTCCTATTTATGCAAATTTATTTGAAAGACAATCTAAAATAGAATGAATATTCAATCACCATGAATAAAGCGAAAGATTTGATCAGCAGGTTTTTTCTAAAATAGTTTGGCTGAAAATGGCTATTTAAAGTGGTTTTTCCATTGATGATTTTATTTACTTATGGTTTATATTTGGTTAATTTTCGAGTTTAGATGCTATTTTGCAACTTAATGGCACCAAAAAATATTTTCATTTGATAAACAAAAGTTTGAGTGTAATGTCCAGAAATTTGTAATACCATTTGTCATTCATATTCGAATAATTTTTTGTTTTCACTTACTCTTGTTTCATATCTTTTAATATGTTATGTTGGCACAAAATTTGCAATTTATATATGTCCATGCTGTATGTTAAATTTTTCGGTTCGTTTAAATCATTCATTTCTCTTTTTTCATTACAAAATGCGAATTAATTTTCAGCCATTTCATTATTTTTCATTTTTGTTCTCATCGATTCTCCAGATACAACATTATTGGATATCTTTGAACAGAAATGCTGACAAAATTCAAATGCCAAAATGCAAAAAGAAAGCCAAAAAATAATATGAAATTCAAAGTCCAATTTGAAATCCAATTTGAGGTTTGGGCTGCATGGGTCCCGCTACACGGGTGCTCAGCTTTTTACATGCATTAGCCTCTTTTGTGGTCTTATGACTCTTTTAGAAACCCCCGCCCAGTGGCCAAATTACAGCCACACCAAATGAATGCATCAGCAAACACCTGGCTGTCCTCGAGGGACTTCAAAAAGCTAGGCACCGAACCCAAGAGAGGTAAGGCTGCCCAAGATGGACACTGGTTAGTCGAGCAGTTTGGAAAGTTGTTTAAGGAGTGCAATATTGCCAGGTTGGATAGCAGCACAAAACTGCGCAGAGGGAAAACATTGATAAAAGTCGCATTTTTGATGTTTTAAGCACTTTCCCGTGATCGGAGCAAGCTGGCCAGGCCAGAATCGTGTTCCGCGACCCAATTTACCCAAAAATGTTCTCATTTCCGCTGCAGCTGCTGAATTGGGCCTGCGCCGTCTGCAGACGTCACAGACAAGGCTCAGCTTTTATATTATGGACTAGGTTGGGAGAGGCCTGCGGCGCACATCGCCAGCTACAGATATGCAAGAATCAAGCCAGCAATTTAGGCCTAAAGACTCAAAGGCTGCCGAATTAACTATCATGTCACATCTTACTTCAATATCCACTGAAACATTGGAGGCCTGGGTAGGCCGCCAGAATGGCTTATTAGCTAAAATTTGTTTTGGATGTAGCTCCGCCAATTCTCAACCGATTTCAAAAATTCCAATGCCATTTTGAAGATAAAACTTTTATCTATTGAATGAAAAAAATTGCATAGCAAAATTCAAAGCCAGTCAAAAGTTGCGCCCAAAAAACCCTCCAAAACGGCCATTTTGCCCAAATGCTTGATGTTTTAAGCACATTCCCGTGATTGGATCAAGCTGGGTCCATGATTTTCGGCTTTTTCGACCATATTAATCCCCAGAAAAGTTGTGTTTATGTTAAAAGATGCTGTATTCGCGCTGCACGGCGTGATGACGTGACAGACAAGGCTTAGCTTTC